>SJYT01008924.1:0-138791 GCA_006410635.1 Cephalophus harveyi
GATGTTGGCAATTTGATCTCTGGTTCCTCTGCCTTTTCTAAAACCAGCTTGAACATCAGGGAGTTCACGGTTCACTTATTGCTGAAGCCTGGCTTGGAGAATTTTGAGCATTACTTTACTAGCATGTGAGATGAATGCAATTGTGCAGTAGTTTGAGGGTTCTTTTGCATTGCCTTTCTTTGGAATTGGAATGAAAACTGACCTTTTCCAGTCCTGTGGCCCCTGCTGAGTTTTCCAAATTTGCTGTCAGATTGAGTGCAGCACTTTCACAGCATCATCTTTCAGGATTTGAAACAGCTCAACTGGAATTCCATCACCTCCACTAGCTTTGTTCGTAGTGATGCTTTCCAAGGCCCACTTGACTTCACATTCCAGGATGTCTGGATCTAGATTAGTGGTCACATCATCATGATTATCTGGGTCGTGAAGATCTTTTTTTGTACAGTTCTTCCATGTATTCTTGCCACTCTTCTTAATATATTCTGCTTCTGTTAGGTCCATACCTTTTCTGTCCTTTATCAAGCCCATCTTTGCATGAAATGTTCCCTTGGTATCCCTAATTTTCTTGAAGAGATCTCTAGTCTTTCCCATTATGCTGTTTTCCTCTATTTCTTTGCATTGATCGCTGAAGAAGGCTTTCTTATCTCTTCTTGCTATTCTTTGGAACTCCGCATTCAGATACTTATATCTTTCCTTTTCTCCTTGGCTTTTCACCTCTCTTCTTTTCACAGCTATTTGTAAGGCCTCCCCAGACAGCCATTTTGCTTTTTTGCATTTCTTTTCCATGGGGATGGTCTTGACCCCTGTCTCCTGTACAATGTCACGAACCTCATTCCATAGTTCATCAGGCACTCTATCTATCAGATCTAGGCCCTTTTAGTCAATAACAAATCCTGAAATTTGTGCTCTCTTTAGAAACAGTCCCTGCAAACACCGGCTGATCAAAGGCCTCCACCTTACCTCTGGCAAGTACCTTCCAGCACCTGAGTATTGAAACGGGAAAGGAAGAGCTCAACTAAGACTTGAACCTGTCTCCTTAGATGCTCAGAAGAGGCTCAGTGTGGTGAGACTTAGGGACTGCCTCTTGCCAGAGGGTTCTGAATTTCTCCAGCAGCTTTCAATAGTAGAGTGCAGAAGAACTGGAGGACTGTCCAGTTACATCAAGGCCAGTGAATTATTGCAAGGCTGATGCAGCTGGGATCTATCACACTGCTGCCTTATGCTTATGTCTTAGCCACATCATTCATTACTCTCCTGTTCCCCAACAATATATACAAGGTATTCAATTGACAAAGCTCTAAGTGTATCAGGTCCTTCTGTACTAATTATCTTTCTGTTATAAATGGAGGCTCAAAACATAAGCAAGGTAAATAAGTTTCCCTAAAAAAGATAGTCTGTGTTTTCTCCACAACAAGCAAAGCATCCTTTCTTTTTCTGTTAGAAGGAACCATTTGAGATGAAGCAATGTGTCAAAACTGCCTTAATACAAGATGCTATATACTTCCTTTAAAAAGTTTTCTTTCCTAATATTAGTGAAAAACTAGAAACAAGCCAAATTTACAACAGAGAAACATATACATTATCAAGTAGATCAGCTTGATAGAATTTACTACAGTCATTAACAGTGATAAACATGCAGGTTATGAAATATGGGGAAGTATACAAAATAATTTTCACCAGAGGAAAGGGGAATGCAAGATTATTTATGCACTATGGAGATAATGATGCAAAAATTATATTCAATGTTGGTGAGTTTCAGAGGAGGCCAGAGAGAAATGAAAATCGCTATATTTAGGTGAAGAGGCAGAGCAGAAATTTCCATGAGTTGGTTTCACTAAACAGTTGAAAGTGTTGTCAACCTATTTATCTGAACCTTCATTTTAAACATCTGCGTCTGTCCTGTGAGAATAGTTTTCCATCCAAATGCCTTCTTTTTGGTTTTCAAAATGCTAGAAGGTAAGCTCAAAGGAGTAAAGGAAGGGGCTTTATCTAATGTTTACTAAGTGCATTTAAGAAGGAAAAATCAGAAAGATCAATTCCCTCTCCTGCTCTCTCTTCCACAAACATAGTAGTTCCCTGGAAGAAACCCTTGAAGAAGCAAACATTTGAGGCCACTCTCATAAACAGGTGGCAACCCAAGGCGCATGAGCCAAAGGGCAAGCTGACGTCCGTGCCCTACCGTGCTGTCATGCCAAGGGAAGTCTGCACTGCTGCCTCCCTGGAAGGCCCACCTATTCATTTGGATCAAAGAGCTCCAAGCAGCAGGCACAGTCCACAGATTGCATACAGGCCGAGCAAATGGAGAGAGCTTAAAAACTATACTAAACTGACATAAAAACCCACACAAAGGGTATCTTCAGTTCAGCTGAGTCTCTCAGTCATGTCCGACTCTTTGCAGCCGCCTGGACTGCAGCATACCAAGTCTTCCTGTCCATCACCAACTCCTGGAGCTTGCTCAAACTCATGTCCATTGAGTCAGTGATGCCATAACCATCTGATCCTCTGTCGTCCCCTTCTCCTCCCGCCTACAATCTTTTCCAGAATCAGGATCTCTTCCAGTGAGTCAGTTCTTCGCATCAGGTGGCCAAAGCATTGGAGCTTCAGCATCAGTCCTTCCAATGAATGTTCAGGACTGATTTCTTTTAGGATGGACTTGTTGGATCTCCTTGCAGTCCAAGGGACTCTCAAGTGTCTTCTCCAACACCACAATTCAAAAGCATCAATTCTTCCACACTCAGCTTTCTTTACAGTCTAACTCTCACATCCATACATGACTACTGGAAAAGCCATAGCATAAACTAGATGGACCTTTGTCAGCAAAGTAAAGTCTCTTATTTTTAATATGCTATCTAGGTTGGCCATCGCTCTTCTTCCAAGGAGCAAGTGTCTTTTAATTTCATGACTACAGTCAACATTTGCAGTGATTTTGGAGACCAAGGAAATAAAATCTGTTACTTTTTCCATTGTTTCCCCATCTATTTTCCATGAAGTGATGGGACTGGATGCCATGATCTTAGTTTTTTGAATGCTGAGTTTTAAGCCAGCTTTTTCACTCTCCTCTTTCACTTTCATCAAGAGGCTCTTCAGTTCCTCTTCACTTTCTGCCATAAGGGTGGTGTCATCTGCATATCTGAGGTTACCGATATTTCTCCCAGCAATCTTGTTTCCAGCTTGTGCTTTATCCAGCCTGGCATTTCACACAATGTACTCTGCATAGAAGTTAAATAAGCAGGGTGACAATATACAGCCTTGACAGACTTTTTTTTTCTAATTTGGAGCCTGTCTGCTGTCTCATGTTCAGTTCTAACTGTTGCTTCTTGACTTATCTAATCATGAGGAAATATCAGACAAACCCAATTTGAGGGATATTCCACAAAATAACTGCCTATGCTCTTTCAAATATCAGTATCATGAAAAGTAAAGAAAGGCTGAGAAGCCGTGGCCAATTACAAGCAACCAAAGGGACGTAGAAACTAAACATGAGATGGGACCCTGGACTGTATCTTAGAGCAGGAAAACAAAAATCCACAAAGGAGTAGTAAACAATCAGTGAAATTTGAATCAGAATGGTAGATCACAAAATAGTATTGTATTGGTGTTCATTTCCTGATTTTGAGAATTAGGTGATATATGTTTCTGTGACTTGTTCTCAGGAAATACACACTGCAGCATTTAGGGGTAAAACGTCATGATGTGTGCAATTTACTCTGGGAGAGTTCAAATTAACAATGTAAATACATACAATATAAGTACATACATACGTAGACACGTCTTTTTACTGTGAGAGAGAACAGAATTTGAGCAGAGGTTATGACTGTTTTCTTGAGTCATTCTCAAAACTTCTCTGTAGGATTAAAATTATATTAAAGTAAAAAAGTTTTAAAAATAGAGTAAAAAAGCTAAAAAGGTCTATAACATATATAAGTTAAAAATACAAACAGGCAAAACTATTTTATCTATGAGCCAAGGATATACACAAACTTTAAGTGTCATGTAAGGTATATGACACTGTTTTCCTAAAGGAATGGTAATGGTTATTTAGAGAGGAGGGAATGAAAGGCAGGGAAGGAGGGATGAAGGAAGGATTTACAGATTAATGCTAAGAATATCTCATAAACGAAGAAACAAGATTATCACATTCCTATCCTCACCTTTGTACACAGCAAACACAATCAGAATCTTGGCAAAACGGCTGCTGATCCCTGAGGTGGACTGACTCAGAGAGACAGGCCAGTGGGGCACAGTGATCTGTCACTGAAATCTAATATTGCCCAAATAAGTGAAATGAAAAAGCCAAAGCTAATATATGAACTCCTTGCTTTCCAGGGTGCTCAGGAAATCGAATTCTATATTCTGATATTCTAGTATTATGGTTAATGAGGTTTCCTTCTCATCAGCAAATATCTGACTATAATGTGTGGGACACTGCTGGCTAAGGGACACCCAGGCAAAGGCCACAGGGCCAAGTTCCTGCCTTCAGGTCAAATGCACGAGCCAGACAGACAACATGCCCTCACACGCCTTACAATTCAGAGCAGCAAGTGCAATGATTTGTGGGAGCAGAGAAGAAAGAAAACAGAAGACTTACAGCTGAGTCGTGACTGAAGAATAAAGTGGAGCTGACACACAGACATAATAACCAGCACTTGCACAGAACTGTGTGCATGCCAAACATTTTTACTGAGAATTTTACATATATTAACTTAATCCTCACAATACCACCATCAGACAGATGTTCTCAGCTCACCAAGGTTAACTAATTTGTCCATGGTTAAGCAGCCGGTGAATGGCAGAGCTGGGATTTGAACCCAGATCCCCAAATCTGAATGGCTCACTCAAATAAATTAAGATTCCTAATTTGACTAACTCTTCAGGAAGGGAAGGCAAAACAAGCTCATGTGCCAAAGCACATGGTCAGGACTGATCAGCTCTCCCAGAACCCTGGTACACTGCTGTGTGGCTACGAGGATCCCAGCCTCCTACACATCTGGATGTGGCCATGGAATATGAATGGAAGGGATCTGCATCCTCCAAAAAAGCCTCCCTTAAGCATCTTTCACTTATTCCCTTTCAGCTGACAAGAGAGGCACAGATTTGGGTTCACATTCCAGCTGTGCGTTCTGCTAGCTACATGACCTTAAATTATTTAATTTCTTTGTACTTCAGCTTCCTCGTTTAAAAAAATGAGGTTTTACTACTAACTGAATGGGCTGCAGAGAGGCTTAAATGAAATACTTTGAATGCCATTGGTACACAGTAGGTGCTGCCAGTCTGTAAAATTCATGGGTATCTAAATGATCCAGAGTACACAGGGCACATGACACATTCGGCCCACTGGCTGCACCTCCCTTCAAATGAATCCACTGAGATGGGATTATCAGTATCTTAGGAACAAGGCTTGTGCTTTGAGATACAGTATAAGGAAATAACATTACTGTCAAATGGAGGTTATTTAAGGCTGTACAATTTCAGTGTTACAGTGTAAGAATTTAGTGTGTATTTTGTCATAAGTTCTTACACTTTGACATTTTTAAGTCCTAAATTTCTTTTCACCTTTTACAAATGTAAAAGCTAGAACAAAAGAATATTTAACAGGGCAAAAACAAAAGAAATTAACAGCATTAACTTCTGTTGTTGTTTAACCCAATTAGAGTGGACACTGACAACCTACTCAGATACTAAATTTTGGATGAGAAAACAAAATTTTTGGACAAAGTACAATTTCTGTGACATACCAAAATCCCAAGTATTTTTACTATGTTAGTTTTAAAATGCCCTTCATTAGCTTCTTTCAATTCTTTCAAGACAAAAATCAAAGTTTTCTATGTCAATTAAGCAAACATTTTAATATCTTTTACATCCCTCCAAAATACATAATTCTTTGACATTTACAAAAGTTTGACTTCTACTGAAAGTTCATCGTAAACTCACATAAGACAGGAGAAGGACTCAGGAAAAAGGAACAGGTAGAAGAAATAATCAAACACCAAACCAAGAACCACACAGTCCATAGCTTTTATATGAGCAAAACATGACAAGAGACTGCTCTTAACACTTTGCCTAAGTCAGAACTAGGTACTTTCTTACTCACTCCATTTGGAACCTTAACTGAATTTAGCCAAGCCATGGAAAAGGTTTCTGGGAAAATAAAAAATGTTGGCTTAAGCCAAAGCCCTCTTATTTCAGACTGCCCTTATTTATCATATATATATGTATATATATATATAACTTTTTATATATTCTAACTGCCCAGTATTTTTGCTCTTCACTGAGACTCTGCCCACTTGAATGACCCATTTGGACATACTCTCTTGCACATCAGCATATGACCCTATCCCCTCCCACTAACCATGAGGTCTATACTCTGGCCCTGACTGAACCTGTTTTCCCAGACCTCTCTGCCAGAGGAGGAGAAATTGGTCTTTCCTGGTAGCCCTGGATCAAGCACTGTTGCCCTCAAGTTATGTCCGCACTTTTTGAGTGCTACGGCCATGATTATCTGCTCAACGTGGAGGAAACAAAACCCTCACCACAACACCCCTTCTTCTCCCGCTCAGTTGCCCCCTGCACCCAGATCTCCCCTAGCCGTGCTACATAAAGCAGTACCTAACCACTCATCAGGCCTCCCTGGTGGCTCAGTGATAAAGAACCGCCTGCCAATGCAGGAGACATGGGTTCAATCCCTGTGTGAGGAAGATCCCTTGAAAAGGAAATGGCAACCCACTCCAGTAGTCTTGCTTGTAGAGTTCCATGGACAGAGGAGCCTGGCAGGTTATAGTCCATGGGGTTGCAAAGAGTTGGATATGACTTAGCAACTATAAATAACCACTTGTCACTTAGCTTGCTTTACCCTTATCAAAGCACATGACTCTCCATATATTACTGTAATTATCCTCTAATTAAAAATAATTTTAATTTTTTTAAAAAGATGAGTTTTAGTTTTTTAAAAAAGATGAGTATTAGGTATGTAACTTACTATATAATGACTATAACACTGCTGTATTATACACAGAAAAGTGGCAAAGAGTAAATCCTAAAAGTTCTCACTATAAGGAGGAAACTGTTTTCCTTTTCTTTCCTGTTTTATTTTTATTGTATCTATACAATAAGATGGATGTGTTAACTGAACCTACTGTGGAAATCATTTCACAATTTGTGCAAATCACACCATCATGCTATACACCTTAAACTTATATAGTGATGGATGTCAGTCATTTCTCAATAAAATTACAAATAAAAAAAAAGCACATGACTCTCCACACTAATCTTGGCTCTCTGCTGATTGACTGCCTCCTCCTACCAGAAGTAAGCATCCTGAAAGCAAGGACCTTGTCTGCCTTTTTCTCATCAGTATCTTTAGCATCTGAGAGAGCACCTAATCAAAGTAGGTGCCCACTCCACATATTGAACGAATGAATGAATGAATGAATGAATGAAGGAAGGAAGGCAGCATCTTCAGAATAAGGGCTACAGACACTTATACAATGCACTCACCTTTTTCAAGTGTTTTCATGCATCATCCTCAGCTCGTGTGATTTTCACCAGGACCCCCACCCCTACCCCAAAAAAAGCAAGATGAACCCCTCTCAATGTTTTCCATCAGAAAGGAGATAGGGACAGCAAGTTTGAATCTGTCAGGCAGACAACTCACTCACAGGAAAGCCAGGTAGGTGAATTTCAGGAAGAAACCATCAAGAGAAATAGTCAACAACTTGAAAATTAATTAAATCAAGCATAGTCTTTTTGACAAGTACACAATTTACTGCTTAAGTGGATTGCATTATAATCAGCCCAAATTTATCACATTCCCATAGACCGATCCACACAATGCATTTAGTCTACCACCATCTAAAATCTACACTTTCTTTCAGTCAAACAAAGCCCAATTCCCACTTAGTCAAGTTTCTAGGCCTTGAACTCAAGGGAGGTGGTCCCTATTAAGATGTATTGGGAGAATTATGGGAATTTTGCATGCCATTAGTATCTTATCAGTATTTCAAAGTGTAAGCAACTCATTTCTAATATAATAGCATGCAAAATCAAACATCTAGTCAAACATAAAAACTCCTTGAGAGGAATGAACACTGCAAAGAGTGACTGTCATGCTCCTTGTGAAAGTCACTGAATCAAGGGCTCATATTAGGAATTTTCTTCATAAGGTACAACTTCTCTTTATTCATGACTTTGGTTAAGAATGCCCTCCCTAGCAAGTGTCCCATCTCCTTAAAAGACCAATCAATATTCTATGGAGAACTCGATTTTCTGTTAACGAATAAAGCCCTGAGAGCTCAGCACAAAGCAATGCAGTGGTTCAACAACATTACTTATGAAGGAATATTGGATTTTTATTTACCTGGATGAAGGAAGGCCTCTGAAGGGACTCCACAGTACCTTTGCCAATTATACAGAAGAATGAATCTCCGATGTAAACCTTGTGAATCAACATGCATTATGCCACTGTTCAATAAGACAATATGAAGCCCAAATGAGATGCTAAATGGAGAGGTTTATCTGGGGCTTTGCCTAGAATTGAAGAAAAGTGTTCACGTTCTCCCTGAAGAGGAAAGTTACAATGACCTTCCTTTGCTAGACAGAGAATCTCGTCCTCACTGCCTTTTAGCCGGCACTAATGAACACCAAGGTGTTCCTTAGAGAAAGCTTCCTATCACAGAACACAAGGCCACTCCCATCCTGTCTCCCCTCACCATCGTGGTTGTGGGGGAGCTCGCAGAGGGGTTAATTCCCTCTTTTGGCCTTAGGCTAAAAGGGAAACCATGTCATCTTCCCCCCTTATCTTCAGCCTCATAGGGAAATGTGAGAACAACAAAGTTCTTGATCACTAAGAAATCAAAAGGTATCTATGGTGTCACTGGCATTGTTCTTGGACCCCGTGACTCTTCAGCACAGGTCGTGGCAACCTACAAAATAGTTCCTCAAAGCTCACTCACTGTCCCAAGTGTTTGCCAACAGTGTACCCTGATAAGCCACTTGCTGAATTTCCACGTCAGGTTGTTTGGCTCTTGTTCATTATTTGCTAACATGCAGATGCATCACACAGGGCTTGTACCAGAAGGACATGAAAGGAATGCCCCCAAGGGGAGCTCTGTGGTCTCCTCCCTCCAATCTGGTTAACAAAACCAGTGACACTCAGCAAATGACAAGATGAAAATGGCACCTCTGGCATTATACAGGAGGAAACAGACTGTAACTGGGGAGAGGGATTATACAGATGAATACAGTATGGCCCCAATGTTTAAGAACTGACTTCTAAGCCAAATCCATGCAGGGCTCAGGAGGGACGGTAGCAGGGCTCAGCAGGTTTCTGAACAGTTCCTCCGCTGCTGTCTGCAGAGTACACACACATGCCAGCTAAAAAGAAAAGGCAAAGTTGAAATCTGGACAGAAATGCCTTTCTTCTGGTGAACAAAAACAAGACAGTGTTCAAGTGAGATTAGCAAAGAGACTTTGCTGGAGAAGGGTGTGAATATCTTCCCCAAAAATGAGACAACTTCCCAGGAAGATTAAAGTCCTCATGTGACCTACTTCATCCAGTTACAAAACACTAACAGATACGTGCTTTTTCTCATCTGGCAATTAAAGTTTACTCTTTTCTCTCTCCTCATCTGGATCTCTAAACCAAGGGTGCTTTCCTCTCCTAATCATATATTATGCCCCAAATGGCTCTCTCCCACTACTTCTTACTAACCCTTATGCTCTGCCTATCCCAAGAGCATGCTGAATGCAAGTCAGATTAAACAACAGGATCTATCTTATTCATCATTGTTACCTATGATTTGGCAGTTTAATAGCAGATGCGCTTATTGAATTTGCAGAAAATACAGAGTTGGTATGATTACTTCAATCATAACTGATTTTAAGATAATACTACCAGAGTTAAAAGAGACATTAATAGGCAGAAACCAGGACCAAATCAAATAAGGTGAAATTTGACATCAACAAAAAAAAGAAAGAACATGTGCTTAGGGACTGTGCTTCTCAAAGACAGAATGTGAGACCTAAGATTTAACAGAAATACTTATTGAGAAAAAGTACATTGCTGTTTTGAGCAACAGTAAGCTAGAGCTGTCAAAAACTATGTTATCATCTTAAACTGTACCAAAGAAGACAATTATCTCATTCTGAGACTAGTAGAGATAGTCACATTTAGTTGTAGGAACTTCTCAGATGATAAACAGACACACATTAGAAAGAACCAAGCAAGATCATGAGGGCTCTGTGAGCCAAATCAAGTGATGAATGGTTGAAGGAACAGGGGATGTTCAGTCTTAAGAATTAAAGATTAAGGGATAGCAAGATAAAGTCTTCAAATATTTGGAGGACTGTCATGTGGAAGAAGGATTGGACTCCTTGTATGTAGCTAATCAATAAGTGTAAGCTACAAGGAGGTAATTTCAGTTCAAGGAAAGAATTTTCTAAGGCAGAAAACACAGAAAGAAAGAACAGCCCTGGGAAGCAATCAGCTGGTCTCTGAAGGATGTCCCAGCAGATGGTAGAAGACCACTTGCAAGGACAGTAATCCTCAAACGCAAAGACACAGCCTCCAAAGTTGTAAGAGCTGCCCTTGATTATCTACTATCTGCCAGAACTTTACAAACTTTATAATCCTTAAAATAACCCTAAAAGGCAGGCATTGATATACTCAATTGATAGATGTTCACAGAGGTTAAACGATTTGCCTAATACCATTCAATGAATGGCAAAGCCTAAATTCAAATTCAGATGTAAATTTGTGCAATGCCACATTGCCTTATAATCCTCTATTGATTCTGCTCTTAACAAGTCAAATACTCAACTAGTTGGTTACACGAACAGTGTGAGATACAGAAAGATCATTGGACTAAAGTCAGAAAACATCCATCTGTGTCTTACCTTTACTATTCAAGCTTCGTGACTTGGGGCAAGTTACAAAACCTCCCTGAGCACTCACTGTATCTTCACTCATAAACATAATAATAATACATATTACACAGGTTTTTGATGAATATAAAACAGATAATCTCAATGAAAGCACATTGTAAAATCTAAAATGCTTTTCTAAAGTAAAAGATTATTAATATTATTAACACCAATGCTTTTATCCTCACAGAAGAACCTAAGAGATACTTGAAGTATTTTCAGGAAAAAAAGCCAGAAACCTCATCCAAGCCACTTGGCTCAATTGGCTAGAAAATAGTACCCACTGCCAGCTTTACAATTTCTATAAAAGAGGAGCTTAGGGGCAGCAATCTGACAGGAAAGAGAGGAGAGTAACAGCCTCCTAAATCACTCCCATGGTGTAGCCGCTGATGGCACGTGTATCCATAGTCATTAGTCCCATTTTATTTTCTAGGAGTTCAGACAAATTTTGCTGCACAGAATGTTCAATTATACCTCAGAATAGCTGCCTCCAAAATATTTGCTGGTACTCATAAGTGGGTGATAATTTAGTGTAACCCCATTATTCATCTAGATGAAGATTTAAATGTAATGATAAATCAAAAGCCTGCTGTTCACATAAAGCTCACATTGGTAACTAGGACTGTCAGGTCAGAAAGGACATTGAAGGTCTCTGATTCAACCTCCATCTGCTACTTGTTACATTAACATACAAACATCCAAAAGCCATCTGTCATCCAGAGGCTGTATGTGGTATCCTCACGTAATGTTTAAAAGCTTCTCAGAGCAAATGGATGTCTCCCCCAAGGCCCAGACTGATCATTTCCAAACAACCCATGTGAAATATATCAGGGTCTAGCAGCTATGGTAAGGGACAAGGCAACTATTTCTCTCTCCATGAAGTCCTGATGCAACCACAGACCACCCCCACCACCCCCAACATTGGCATCCTCAATACAGAAGCAGAGGTCTGTACTCTTAGGCCTTTTTTACTTTTTCAGGACCTTGGAAAGCACCCATAAGGTCTGTTGCCAAATATTATGGGAGCCTAGCAAGCTTTTCACAGATTCCTAGGCCCCTCATAAAGTCAGACTTAACAGGCACCAGCCTGGCCCCACTATTAAAAACAATCTCTGATGGAGGTTTTATTTGGCAGTCTGTCCACAAGCAGCAAAGTCAGACTTGACCAGGATTTCATCTTGCCTTGCTACCCTTCCACAGCCAAGCTACCTTATGACAGGAACACCCCGGACTCTACTTAGGGTGTCTCCAAGGCAGGCTGAGAGGGCCAGGGAAACAATGGGGCCCTTCTGAGATGCTTTTCTATTTAAATTGAAAGCAAAAAATAAACAAAGAGGGCAGCACAAAGAAAAGAAAAAAGCCCTTCTGCACCCTACTCTTTACTGGTGGCATGGTCTCCCGACCAAGGCCCACTAACATCTTGTGTAGAAGATGGGTGGAGGGACAGAGGAATGGGTAGAAAGACAATATGTAGGTAGCCACTTGTAATTTATTTGGCAAGACTAATATTATATCCCTGGCCTCCTGGAATCTTCATTACAAAATCATAGTTATTACAGTGATTTGTTCATTGTTGGTCAATTTCAAGCAGTGGCAAATGCTAAAGTGAGCCAAATATCTCCATTTACCCACTCCAGAGAGGTCCTTTGCTCTCCTCTGTGCCAAAAGAGGCTAACAGGGTCCCTCTTCTTTTCACTTACAGTTGGTTTCAAGCATTGGGAAACACCAGTGGGAGGGCAGGAAGGGTTGAAGTGGCAGTGCTAGTTAATTCACAAGGAAAAGACTTAGCACAGTGCTTGGCACACAGTACTAGCTAAAGGTAGCTGCTCCTATTAATAACAAAGCTAGTAAGGACAGCACTTGACTGCCAAGTGGTACTGTTATGCTGCTTTTCTCTCTCAGCTGCTGTCTGTAGCCTTCCACACATAAATGTGTCAATACAAACTTGATTGCTTTTTAATAATGTTTACTGAGCACAACTTGTGTGCCTTGACTTCTGCTTTGTAGCAAGTTCGCTGAATTATTCATTTAGTTTGGGGCGCTTTTCTTTTAAAAAGTAATCATCACTTTCTAGAAAGAAATTTTTATTTTATCATGCTATCAGTCCTGTCAGACTTTAGAAGTTCACAATCACTGAAGAAGAGCAAAGCAATTTAGATAAAATTTCCTGTTCTGAAGGAAGACTTTTGTTATTAAATGCAAGGCATTCAATAGTAACTGCCAGCTGTTTAATCAAAAAGTTATTGTTCATTGTGGAGGGAAAAATGGAGTCTGAAAAAACAATGAGGCTACAACTCCAAGCTCAGAAATGAAGTTTCAAATTCTTTTCAAACTCCAACTAATCATAATAGCCCATTTCTGATGAGGATGATGATAAGAAAATCACTCAGAGATCTCCTACTCATTTCTTTAAATATTGCCTTTCCTAGTGACCCGTGCATGTTCAGATTACAGGGTACAAATTAAGGAAGTTTTAAGAGATGTCTCAGATAAGTCTATTATTCACCACACACAGGTGAATTAATTCCAAACCAAAATGAATGATAAAAGAAAAATTAAGTGGGTGGGGGAATTATAAGGGGAAATTTTCACAAGCTAGTAAGAAGGTTCTGAAGAAGATTAAAAGGAAAAGAAAAGATTCAAGAGTCAGAAGGAGTCTGTTCTAAATTCTGGGCTTACCCACTAAACTTAGGATGTGACTCTGGACAAATCATTTTATCTTCCTAGGTTTATTTCCTCACCTTTTACATAGAGAAAATGAGGCCTGCTCTCTTTACCTTTCTAAGGCTCAGTGAAACACTGTACAGTAATTCCTTTGAAAATTGATGCCCAATACTGATGTGAAATGCACCTGAATGCTTATTGGTTTTTCAGATTCTCCCAAGGACCTAGCTATAGCTCCTTCCTTATGTTTGGTCCCTGAGATAATCTGGTAACCTTTTAATAATCTTGCTTTCTTTGATCAAGTTATTCAGGTTGATTTTTTTACAACATAAGGATCTTAACATGAAAATGTACAAGAAAATGCACTTAATTCAAACTCTTCTATACTCAAGTGAACAACCACAGTAAGTCATGGGAATGCCTGCTCAGCAGTGTATAGGAAACTAAAAATTCTGATCTTTCCACATCTTGATGCCTATCTCATTTACATTCCATGATATAATCAGCAATTTACAAATTTGTAGGCAACTTGAAAGCAGTTCTTATTTGGCCTTGCATCCACAGTACCTACACCAGTGCTAGGCACAAAACATACACTTAATAACAGTGGTTTAATTTCACATAGTTTTGCATTTGTGTCAGCCTGATCAGTTCCTGGATGCACCCCTCTTGCTATGCTTGTATAATGATTAACCAATGGGTGAACTGGAGTTGTAGGAGTTCTTTATTCTGGATATTAATCCCTTACCAGATATAAAATTTGTGAACATCTTCTATTCTTTTCATTTCTCTTGGATACTCCTTTAGATGCACAAAAGCTTTTGATATTCATGAAGCCCAATTTATCCATTTTTTCTTTTATTGCCTATACTTTGGGATCAAGAAATCACTGCTGAATTCAACATCACAAAGACTTTTTTCCCAATTCTTTCTTATAAAAGTTTTATAGTTTTGGCTCTTACATTTAAGTCATTTTTAGTTAATTTTTGTATGTGGTAGAAGGCAAGAGTACAACTTCATTCTTCCAAGCAGATATTCAGTTTTTACAGCACATTTTTTGAAAAACTGTCTTTTCCACTGAAGGGCATTGGTACCCCTTTTTTGAAAGATGTCAGCTGATAACATATGTGAGAATCTCTATGGATTTTCTATTCTATTCCACTGGTTCATATGTCTATCCTATACCAATACCACACTGTTTTGATGATTCTAAGTTATATAATAAGTTTTCAAATTGGAAACTGAGTCCTTCGACTGAGTCCTTCTTCAAGATTATTTTGCCTATGTTGCATTGTCATTTTAAATATTAGTTCTATTAAATTATTTCATTTTTCTTCAGATACTTCAATTATATATATATGTTGGCCTATCTTTATCTATTTTCTATTTGACTATTTTCTTTCAAAGCATTTTTATTTATTTAATATTCATTTTCTAAGTTTTTTAATGCTTTTCTTTAATGTCCACTGTTGGACTTCTTGTAATTTAGTCTTTATTTCTAAAATAATAATGTCCATTTCCTTCTTGCATTGTCGTTCATGCTCTATATACTCCTGTTTTATATATTTCTACTCTAAATTGGTGAGTTTTTGATTAAGAGTGGGTTTCATATATCTAAAATGTTGTTAAAAGATAATTGACTCAAGCTGGAATATTGTATTACAGTTTTTGATACTTTTTTTTTAAGGATTTGTATCAGTTGACATATTTTCTCATTTTTAATAGCTTTGTATAGAAGATTCTACTGTTTTATGTTCATTTTGTAGAGTCTTATTTTCGGGTACATTGTAGTTTATGGAACTTTCTGCCTCCATTTATGCTAACACTGTGAGTATGCATACATTTATTTGTTCTCCTTGTTGACCTTAAAGTATTTTTGGAAAGAATGTGGAGAGATTCAGATTAAGCAACTACTTGGAACAACCAGGAAACTTTTCTATATCCTCTCTGTAAGCCTCTCCTGCAAGTCAGATTAATAGCACATCTCTGTATTCTTACAGCATCCTTTATTACACTATGGTAGAACCTACCACACTGTTGTAAGAATCAATTTACCTTTCCAACTCCACCCTGGGATACTTAGAACTTGTAGCTTTTCTTCAGTATACATAGTTATGGCTTTACTCTTAATAACATTAATTGCATCATAACATGACTGTGCTGCATACTAGCAGCATAACCCTGACCATATAAGTAACTTCACCACTGTATTCTAGTTTTCTCATCGGGAAAAAAAAAAATGTAGATAATAATAGTACCTACCTTAAAAGGTTCTTGTAAAAATTAACATATTTAGAGTACTTAGAACACTCCTTAGCATACATCAAGTATTTACTGCTCTTATTCTGATCATCATATCTTTATCCCCAGTAAGCACTACTGGACCTAACACACAAGGCATACTCAATAAATGCTGAGCTGAGGGTACAGATTATTCTGTCTTCTGAATTGCAGTAGCATTTAAAGAACAGTTGATACAGCTCAGCATTGCATTGAATACTATTGTGTATTACAATCGACTAGTCCATCTGTTGTTTTATGTGTCAAATAAGACTGTAAGCTTCAAGGACATAATATATATTTAATTCTACACACCCTGTAGTATTACGCTGGCTCAAATGAAAAGGAGCTTGACTAACGCTTTTTTGAAAGGTTTAAATCATGCTCAATTGTGATCGGTTTGCTTCCTGATAATCCTACCATTAGGTTGAAAATATCTTAAGTCAAAAATATACAGAATACACCTACCCTACCAAGCATCACAACTTAGCCTAGTCTACATTAAGTGTTTAGAACACCTACATTACCCAACAGTCAGGCAAAACCATCTAATAGAATCCTGTTTTACATTAAAGTGTTAAACATCTCATGTAATTTATTAAATACTGTACTTAAAGTGAAAAACAGATTGATTATATGGGTACAGAATGGTTGTAAGTGTATCAGTTGTTTACCCTCATGACTGAGTGGTGGACAGGGAACTGTGGCCCACTGCCACTGCCCAGCATCACAATAGGGTATCACACCAGGTACAGACAGTCTGCAAAAAAGTCAAAAGTCAAAATTCCAAGTATGGCTTCCACTGAATGCATATCACTTACACACTATCATAAAGTTAAAAAATTGTAAGTCAAACCATTCTAAGTCAGGGACCAAATACACTTAAAACTAAATGTTGTGAATGTATTTTGAAAATACCCTGTGTAAAAAACCTCTTGATGAAAGTGAAAGTGGAGAGTGAAAGAGTTGGCTTAAAGCTCAACATTCAGAAAATGAAGATCATGGCATCTGGTCCCATCACTTCATGGGAAATAGATGGGGAAACAGTGGAAACAGTGTCAGACTTTATCTTTTGGGGCTCCAAAATCACTGCAGATAGTGACCACAGCCATGAAATTAAAAGACACTCCTTGGAAGAAAAGTTATGACCAACCTAGATAGCATATTCAAAAGCAGAGACAGAACTTTGCCAACAAAGGTCCATCTAGTCAAGGCTATGGTTTTTCCAGTGGTCATGTATGGATGTGAAAGTTGGACAGTGAAGAAAGTTGAGCGCCGAAGAATTGATGCTTTTGAACTGTGGTGTTGGAGAAGACTCTTGAGAGTCCCTTGGACTGCAAGGAGATCCAACCAGTCCATTCTGAAGGAGATCAGCCCTGGGATTTCTTTGGAAGGAATGATGCTAAAGCTGAAACTCCAGTACTTTGGCCACCTCATGTGAAGAGTTGACTCATTGGAAAAGACTCTGACACTGGGAGGGATTGGGGGGCAGGGGGAGAAGGGGACGACAGAGGATGAGATGGCTGGATGGCATCACCGATTCGATGGACGTGAGTCTGAGTGAACTCCGGGAGTTGGTGATGGACAGGGAGGCCTGGTGTGTTGTGATTCATTCCGCAAAGAGTCGGACACGACCGAGCGACTGAACTGAACTGAAGAATGTAACATCTGAAGAGAAACCTAGAGCTAACTTTCTTATGCCTCACCTTTCCTTCCCCACCAATGAGATTTCTTTGCCATCATGTCCAGCTCTAACTCTTTGGAGCTAAGAGAGTTTGACAGTCATTCAATCTATCTGTAAAATGAAGAGGTAATAGATGCCTCCTAGGTTTGATGGGACATTGAAGTAAAATGGTCATAAATCACGGGGTCTGCCTTATTGTAGCTGCTCACAGGGTGGTGGCCCTCAGTCTTCTTCCTCAACTATGCCCTCCACTCCATCCCACCCACTTTACAAGACAGACTCCAAAACACTAGTCAAGAGAAGAGACCCAGCAGCACTCCCTAATAGGCGAAAGATATCCCTGCTACATGCCTACTGCAGAAAATCTCCAACATATTCTTGTGGCCTTGCACGCCCATCTGCACAAGTGACTCCAGTGCTCAACCACTTGGTGGATCAGAGAATCATTGCCATCTGCTTCATTTTGTTGTTGTTGTTGTTTTCAGTTCGATTTGATTTTGTACCGCTTGCATATTTAAGGTAAAGGGCTTAACAGTGAGCAACATAAGATACAAAGCAACCAACATATGATATAAGCACTGTCCACAGTGAAGATACAGATATCAGAAAAACTGCTGACCTTTGGGGAAAGGGGAGGAGGAGGTGCAAATACATAATAAGCAAATAAAAATGCCAAGTGATAAATGCCAAGAAGAAAACAGTAATGAGGTGGAGAACAATGTGGTGGGAGAGTTTCTATTACAGCAATAGTTTCACTGATGAGAAATCATTTGACTACATTAAGGAACTATATAGGAATACATTAAAAAAAAATTCAGGCAGAGCAGACAGTAAAGAGGTCCTGAGGTAGGCATGTGTGTAAATGTTCCAGTAAAATCAACTTCTCGGGTGTGGCTGGAACATAAAAAGTAGGAAAGAAAGCTGGAAGTGATAACAACGGAGAAGCAGAAAAGAGGTCACCTTGCTGTGAATTTTAGGTCATTCTATGTCTCAATCTTGTAATTTTTTTTGAAATAGGAAGGAAATGTATCACTCCCCTCTGCACACCAGGAAGCAAAAGTGTTAGTCACTCAGTCATGTCCAACTCTTTGTGGCCCCATGGACTGTAGCCCACCAGGCTCCTCTGTCCATGGAATTCTCCAGGCAAAAAAATACTAGAGTGGGTAACCGTTCCATTCTCCAGGGGATCTTCCTGACCCAGGGATCAAACCTGGGTCTCCCACTCTGTAGGCAGATTCTTCATCATCTGAGCCATCAAGTGCCAACATAAAAATACTGTGTATCCTTCAAGCTCAGCTCTAGGAACATAATCACAGTCTGAGAAACCCAGAGAGCATCTAATTCAAGCTCTTCATTTTGCATGCTGCCCAGAGAAGGGGAGTCCTTCCTCTGGGTCACATAGCTGTGTACCAGAGTTGGAATCCAAATCTCATCTCCTGGCTAGGATTCACTGAATTTTATTTCATAGCATTTTCCTCCTCTCCTTCCACTTTCTAACTATTATTAAAAATAATTGTGCACTCACTATGTACCACCCATAAACCTATATGCAATCTATGTATTAGTTCAATTAAATCCATGATATAGGGCCATTTATTATCTTCTTCCCCTAGAAATCGAGTAATAGGCAAGTTTGGCCTTGGAGTACAAAATGAAGCAGGGTAAAAGCTAAAAGAATTCTGCCCAGAGAATGCAATGGTCATAGCAAACATCCTTTTGCAACAACATAAGAGATGACTTTACACATGGGCATCACCAAATGATCAATGTTGAAATCAGATAGATTACATTCTTTGTAGCCAAAGATAAAGAAGCTGTATGCAGTCAACAAAAATAAGATCCTGAGCTCCTCATAGAAAAATTCTGGCTTAAACTAAAAGAAATTGGGGAAAATCACTAGGCTAGTTAGGTATGACTGAAATCAAATCCCTTATGAATATACAATGAAGGTGACAGATTGATTCAAGGGATTAGACCTAGTAAATGGAGTACCCGAAGAACTATGAATAGAGGCCCATAATATTGTTCAGGAAGCAGCAAACAAAACCATCCCAAAGAAAAAGAAATGCAAGAAAGCAAAGTGGTTGTCTGAGGGGGCTTTACAAATAGCTAAGCTAAGAAGAGAGGCAAAGAGCAAAGGAGAAATGAAAGGTAAACCAACTAAAGACAGAGTCCCAGAGAATAGCAAGTAGAGACAAGAAGGCCTCCTTCAATGATCAATGCAAAGAAACAGATGAAAACAACAGAAAGGTAAGACTAGAGATCTCTTCAAGAAAATTGGAAATATCGAAGAAATATTTCATCCAAAGGCAGGCAAAATAAAGAAATGGTGAAGACCTAAAAGAAGCAGAAGAGATGGAAAGAAGACACAGAAGAACTGTAGAAAAAAGATCTTAATGGCCTGATAACCACGATGGTGTGATCACTCACTCAGAGCCAGACATCCTGGAGTGTGAAGTCAACTGGGCCTTAGGAAGCACTACTGCCAATAAAGCTAGTGGAGTGATGGAATTCCAGCTGAGCTATTTCAAATCCTAAAAGATGATGCTCTTAAAGTGCTTCACTCAATATATCAGCAAATTTGGAAAACCCAGCAGTGACCACAAGACTGGAAAAGGCCAATCCTCATTCCAGTTCCCAAGAAGGGCAGTACTAAAGAGTGTTCAAACCACCAGCCAATAGCACACATCTCCCATGCTAGTAAGGTTATGCTCAAAATCCTCCAAGCTAGGAGGATTCACCATTACATGAACCAAAAACTTTCAGATGTTCAAGTTGGGTTTAGAACCAGAGATCAAATTGCCAACACTTGCTGGATCATAGAGAAAGCAAGGGAATTCCAGAAAAACATCTACTTTTGTTTCATTGTCTATGCTAAAGCCTTTGACTATGTGGATCACAACAAACTATGGAAAACTCTTAAAGAGATAGGAATACCAGACCATCTTACCTGTCTCCTGAGAAACCTGTATGTAGGTCAAGAAGCAACAGTTAGAACACTGTATGGAACAACTGACTGATTCAGGATTGAAAATGAAGTATGACAAGGCTGTTTATTGTCACCCTGTTTATTTAACTTATATGCAAAGCACATCATGCGAAATGCCAGGCTGGATGAGTTACAAGCTGGAATCAAGATTGCTGGGAGAAATATCAACAACCTCAGATATGCAGATGATACCACTCTAACAGCAGAAAGTGAATTGAAACTAAAGAGCCTCTTGATGAGGATGAAGGAGAACAGTGAAAAAGTCAGCTTAAAAAACTCAACTTTATTTTTTATTTATTTATTTATTTTAGTTGGAGGCTAATTACTTTACAATATTGTAATGGTTTTTGCCATACATTGATATGAATCAGCCACGGGTTTACATGAGTTCCCTATCCTGAACCCCCCTTCCACCTCCCGTCCCCAGCCCATTCCTCTGGGTCATCCCAGTGCATGAGCCCTGAGCTCAACTTTAAAAAAAAAAAAAACTATGACCATGGCTTCCGGTCCCATCACTTCTTGACACATAGAAGGGGGAAAAGTGGAAGCAGTGATAGATTTCCTCTTCCTGGGCTCTAAAATCACTGAGGACAGTGACTGCACCCATGAAATCAGAAAACGATTGTATCTTGGCAGGAAAGCCTAAACAGTGTGTTAAAAAGCAAAGATATCACTTTGCTAACATAGGTCCGTATAGTCAAGTCTATGGTCTTTCCAATAGTCATGTACAGATATGAGAGCTCCATTCTCAAAGCCTGCAGCTTTTCCCAGTTTCCACTTAAAGCTCCTGGCATATCACAGAAACAACAAGAATGGCACCCTTTGTCCCCAGCCCCATGCATGGCACATTACAGTTTACATGACATTTTCACGCTGTTTGTTCCTCCTCGGAGAGATAAGAAGGCTGAGTGCCGCAGAATTTATGTTTTCAAACTGCAGAGCTGGAGAAGACCCTTGAGAGTCCCCTGGATTGCAAGGAGATCAAACCAGTGAATCCTAAAGGAAATCAACCCTGAATACTCTTTGGAAGGGCTGATGCTGGAAGGCCAAAGCTCCAATACTTTAGCCACCTAATGTGTACAGCTGACTCATTGGAAAAGACCCTGATGCTGCAAAGATTGAGGGCAGGAGGAGAAGAGGGCGTCAGAGGATGAGATGGTTGGGTGACATCACCAATTTGATGGACATGAACTTGGGCAAACTCTGGGAGATGGTGAGGGACAGGGAAGCCTGGAGTGCTGCAGTCCATGAGATCGCAAAGAGTAGACACAACTTGACGACTGAACAATAACAAATCAGGGGTAAGGGGTATGGCTCAGGGAGAATGAGACACAGTAAAATTGTAAACAGGTAAATGATCAAGATAATTTCACATAGTGAAAGTCCTTCAGAGGCAATAAAAGAGGATGAGATGATTTACATGATCAAGAGTGATCAGCCCGAGGCAGCACCACATCCATCTTGAAGCTCAGGTACACACCGTCCAAAGAAATTTCCAATATAAATACCACTGCCATTTCTTTTTAGCAACCAGTGTCAGATTATCCCAGACAAAAACAACAGGATTTACTCCTGCAATATTGTGTTCTCTGAATAGTGAAAAACAAAAGCCCAGAGATCGGCCTTTTCATCTCTGTCTCTCAGCACCATTTGACAATTTCCTCTTTTCTGACCATGTAATTATATTTTTCTGAAGGCCTTATCAGAGAATCCATTTGAGCAGAGGCTAATGTCACCACTTGATAATATATCTGTAATTGGAGAGGATCTCATCTGTATTTCACATGAGCTGGAGCTGTGGGCTGAGGTGAATGGAAGAGGAGGTCCCGTGGGCTTGGCTTTGAAGGATAATCTGCGGGGTCCCATCCTCCCGTCAGCTGTGCTTCTCATTAACTGTGCAGGAGACACGGGTGAGCATACACAGCCCTCCAAGAGACTGACGCGCTCCATCCTCAAGGCCTGCAGCTTTCCCCAGTTTCCACTTAAAGCTCCTGGCATATCACAGAAACAACAAGAATGGCACCCTTTGTCCCCAGTCCCATGCATGGCACATTACAGTTTACATGACATTTTCACGCTGTTTGTTCCTCCTCGGAGAGATAAACAGAAGCAATTATTCTTGCTACCCTGCTTTTATTGATGAGAAACCTAGGACTCAAAAAGGCTAAGAAACGTGTCCAAGGACCCACAGCTAGGAAGCAGTAAAGTCAGAGAGTGATCTGACATTTCCAACTTTGAACCTGTAACAGTAAGGATCCTGATGGGAAACAGTCACCCTACTGAGATTTGGTCATTTGAAAAGAGAAACAATTAAAGGGGTATTTGCAGGACAAGCAGGGAGTAGATAAACCACAAGAGATGGCACCAGAGAGAATGTAAATACAGAACAGGGTTCAGGAGCTCTTGCCTTTTGAGGCATAAAGGGGCCAGGAACTCAATAAGGGTCACTTGATAGGGCCTGTGGCTTTCAGTCAAAAGGGGACCCAGTCCAATGTGACCCCATAGAGAAATAGCTAGGAGAGTAGAAAGCCTCACCTCCCTCCATCCGGCTTCCGGCCTACTCTTTCTGCTGATGAAATTCAAAAAGAAATTGAGATGGCAACAGAGTTCCCAGATGCAGTCCACAGAGGTCAGCCTGCTAGGAGACAGAGTGGAACAGAGAGGGGAGAGATGTTTCTGGAGAGGCAGATGGAAGATAGCCAGCCCAGAGCCCAAGGCTTCTTCCACCATCCCAGGTTGTCTCCCCCTTGAGGGGCTACTGGAGCCAACACCAAAGCACAGTCACTTTTGATGGAGGCAACATCTGGGTCAGCCCCCAGGATGGCCTATGCTGCAAATATCCGGTCACCTTTTTCACGTGCTACTTTGCAAGGATGAGATTTAGGGCAAGGCTTGGCCACATAATGTGTATGTTGAAAGCTTTGTGATATGCTCAAGATCGTCACAATGCTCTTCTCCACTGAAGGGAATCCAGGTTGCCTCCAGGGGAAGACTTGAACCCACCTGTGGATGTCGAGTCCATTGTGCACCACTCTAACTCCAGAGAGTAAGCAGCAACACCCTCCTCCCTTCCAACCCAAGTGGGCCCAGATCCTACCTGTAGTTAAATATAGCAGAAGAGAGAAGATCAAGCTATGGGAAGGAGTCAACGTCAAGACAATCAGAAAACCCAAGTATGGAGTGCAGAAAGGGCTGTCTTGCCAGAGAGGATGCTGGCGATTGGTGGTCAGGGGAACCATGACATTCTGAGGTCAGTCAACAGAGAAGAAGTCCAAATAAGTTGCCAGACTGATCAGGTAAAGCAGCAGGCGTCAAAAGCCAGGGATAGGTAGGCCAAGAAGATGAGAGATGAGAATATGAGGGGATAAGAGTAAGAGGGAAGGCAGGCCTGGGAAAAAGCTGCCTTAAGGAACCAGCTCCGATGGGCCTGCATGGAACTTCTTGTGGAAAGGGCAGCTGTGTTTAAAGGACCCGAGAGGGCAGCAGCAACAGACAGAGGCCAGGTTTCCCAAAGTAAAGATGTAACAAGAGCTACCCAGCCTACAGCGTTTATGGGCTCTGGAGACAGAAGCCAGGCCAGCCTCTCGGATGCACTCATACCCTATCTCCTGTTAGAGCACGGCCTTGAAGATTCCCTGATGGCAGGATCATCCACGTATATAAATGATTCCTGGTTAACCAGCTACTCCTATTATCTCCTTGTATCTGTCCTCTCGTTCATGTCGGTTCTGTCCAGATGTGGAAAACCATTATCATTATGGAACTGAGCATCAGCAGCATCACGGCAGCATTTATTGAACAATTAACAGCCCTGGTGCTAAACTATTGATACACGGCAGCAACACTGCCAACAGCCTATAAAAGAGCCATTTCCCCATCTCTCTCCTTACTGCTCCCTCTTTACTGAGAGAGCAATGGGCCTGCACCATGGAAGGAAGGATGACTGGTCTAAGACAATCATGGTGACCTCTTTCCCCTTTGTCCTGTCTCAAGACACTTCTCCCTGGCAAGGATGATGGAGTAGATGGATAAAAAAGGACTGCACTGGCCCCTGATGACATGCCTGAGCACCAGCTCATCTCAGTCACTGCCTCATCTAAACTTTTTGCTTAAATAAACATTATATATCCTTATATGCATGCTAAGTCACTTTAGTCATGTCTGACTCTTTGTGAGCCAATGGGCTGTAGCCTGCCAGGCTCCTGTGTTCATGGGATTCCCCAGACAAGAATACTGGAGTGGGTTCCCATGCTCTTCCAGGGGATCTTCCCAACTCAGGGATGGAACCCATGCTTTTTATGTCTCCTGCATTGGCAGGCTCATTCTTTACCACTAGCGCCGCCTAGCAAGTCCTGTTATTTGCAACCAGGAATGTCTCATCTGATTCATGTGCACAGGGACACTTAATTCCAGTAACAACCAGTGAGGGAGGCATTATGTCAACTTTATCATGATTGGGACTTAGAGTTGTTACTTGCCAAGAGTCCCACAGGAGTGACAAAGCCAGAGCTGAAACCCAGAGCTAGCCAACTCCAAAAGCTTGTGTTCTTAACCATGAAATGACACTCTCATTGTGTTCACCTGATGCCTGAGCCTGGCCAGCACCAGTTCCACTCCAGCCACACAAAACAAGCTTCAGCATCATGCCTGTGCTCACAACATCTGACCCTCATCACACACCCACTTTGATCCTGTAACTCCCATCTCAGCATAGGCCAATTGTCACGATCTCACCTAGCTACACAGCTGAGACAGGCCACGCTGATCCAAGGGCAAGGGTGCCTGGCTTCCTGCCCTGTTGCTATGTCACTGCTGCACATGACAGGCCAGAGGCATGGACAACAGTCCAAAGCATGAGGCTACAGAACGCAGGCAAATACTGTTTCTCACACTGCCAAGGGACAGAGCTGCCCAGACTAATCTACAGAACTCATTCTTCTTAAGTATGTTCCTGCTACACACCAGTGGTGCATCAGGCTTTACTCTGTTGAATGAAAAAACAAATTAAAAACAAATACATACAGTGCTGTCTTAGTATTGAAAACAACATGTTTGCATATGGAAAGAAAAATTCTAGAGAAGAGAAATAAAACTGTGCAAAGGAGTTAGGGACAGGGTGATTGGTAACACATGGTTTGGAACAGTTTGTATATTTCATCTTTTATAAGTTATCCAGTATTTTATTACATATTATGTCACTTATACGGGGAAAGCTTTTAATAAATTTATTAGTTATTCCATTATATAAAACTAACCTATACTGCAAGACTTTTTACCCCAAACTCCACAGTTTATTGCTTGGAATTGTGTTCCCATATTTCTTCTTGTTATATTTTTTGTTTTTAATTTTGTGTAATATGTGAATCAGACATAATTTAAGAAAATTAAAGAAAAAAATGAATCCATTGAATTTCACAATAAGGCTATACCAAAACAGCCTGGGACTCTCATGGAATTCTGCCCAAAGGGCTTACTGAATGGGCTTGATGGGAGATCCTGTTGTGAGCTTCAGCTATAGTTTGAAGAAACAGACTCACAGAATTGGATGATGGTGATATGTCCACAGACCAGACAAGTATACCCAACTGTGTTTGCTCTCCAACAGAGAGGGCACATTCCCCTTAATCTTATCAGAGATCAGTTTATATTTGTGCCCCATGTGTAAGTTACCTCCACTCTCCTGTGCCTGCCAGAGCTCCTGCAGACATAGGAGACATGTAAATTCCACTTGCAAGTGGGGCCCAGCTCACCCTGTGCTGTGAATCAGACCAGGAAATCACCAAAGTCTTCTACAGATTAACTGCCTTCCTCGAGAAAAGAATCCACAGAAGTTCAAAGCAGAAATGCCAGGGTAACTCTATCTTCGTCTTTCCCCAGGCCTGATATTTACAAATCACATTTGAAATTTACAACACCTATTATGTAACAGCTCTATGATATACACTGGTGAGGCAAGGGTGAGCTCTCGAGGGGGGGGCCTGCAGCCTCTGAGAAAGACAGACATCAATCACACGATCAAAAACCACTCTGCAGGGAAACAGTTTATGATGAAATAGTAAAACGCAAGGAACTTCTTTCTCTGGTCCTGAAAATTAAGGGTAAGAAGACGTGAACTTGATTTTCAAGAAATGGCATATACAGAAATCCTGAGGCTTCAAAGAATATGGTACTTAAAGACTAAAAGAATGTAGTGCAAGAAGAAATTGAAGAAGGAAACATGGGCCAGACTATGCAAAAAAATATTTTAAGCTATATTAAGGATAGTGACCTTTAGCCTTAAGCTTATAGGAGCCCATTAAATGAGCTTATGTGGGTGCTAGAGTGGGAAGGGAATATGTGATCTAGTTTGCAGTGTGAAGTCTTTATGTATCACCCTCATGTCCATGAAAGATTGCTGCCTGTGAAAAAGACTCACAATTCAGTGTGCTCACCTACTTCCTAGGCCTTGCTCTTATTAGCTCCTACAGGCTAATTAGATACCGATAAAAGAAGCAATAACAACAAATGCCCTCCTATGTGGGGGTCCACCACCACCCAACCCTTTATTTCACCACCAGTAGTTTCTAATGAGACCTTGTGATTGCAAAGTCACCTTAAAGAACACAGAGAGTTTATCACCTTGAAACAGCGAATATCAAAATTTATATCAGAACAGTGTAAAACCATCCATGTAACACTGGAGACTAGCGAAATGCTTCTATTTCACATTTGAAGAAATGGCCGAACGGTTCATTTGTGGTCATTCATGATTTAAGATTGGGCCCTTGGCCATTGCACATCAGTATGGAGACACATGCAAAGCATGTGTAGATCATATGCAAAGCATGCAAAGCATGTGTAGATCATATGGGGATGATGGGCCATTCGAAGCCCTGATCCCATATTATCTCTGTGGGATTGAAGTCATGAACCTATCAATACTAGATTCCAGGAAGAAAGAGTCTGTAAATCTAAAAAGGTGATGTGAAATTATCTATAGAGTCCAAAGACCAACAGTGGTCGGAATTTATAACAAGGTCAATTTTGGCTCAACAAGGTTCTTGGAGGTAACCAGCCTCCTCAGTCTGAGAAAATAATACATGGAATTTGGCCTTTGTTGGTTTCAGTTTATAAGCAGGATAAATTATACTTATTCCATAAGAAGTTAGAAGTAATATCTTGTCACATGGGGGTGTTAAAAAGATGGAAGAAGAGAAGAGGGAAGAAGGTGGAGGGGATTGGTAAAGAATAATCTTCCTGAAAAAGAAATAAAGAAAGACCTCTGGACTCTGGCTTCCATTTGTCACTGACTAACTATGAGCTCCTGGACAAGTCATTTCTATCCTCAGTACCTCAAAAGTCTCCATCTATAAGATGCAAGAACATCCACCTCAGACTGCTTTTACAAAAAAAAAAAAAAAAAGATCAAGGGAATATATAGATCACCTTAAAAAAAAAAAAAAAAAGTCCAAAACATTAACCTTCAACTCAACAATGACTGTGCAAAAAGTCTGAGTTTTTCCCAGCATGGCGCTGGGTCTCTGAGGCCAAAACGTCAAAGAATCCAAGAAATTGAAATCATAGACGCCTCAGCTCCCTCCTTGCTTGTGCTTCAAAGACAGCACCAACCTGGAGAACACTGAATAACTGAATGAGCTCTGCTGGGGACACATCAGGATGAATCATAGCTGTTTACCTCTCCTGGAAATGAAATTCCCTTCTGGGTAATATAGGTATTCTGAGTATCCCAAAGAAGCCCGCTGAGAGCTCCAACTCCAAGCCTGTAAGTTCCTATGTGTGAAATTTGCTGTCAGGAAAGTGATACCCTCAGATTGACAGACTAGTGACTAAAGATGCAGCAGCACCTTCCTGAGAAAGAGTTAGAGATGGCATCACAGCCCCTCTATGGAGAAGGGAAATTATTTCCACACTAATTGCCCAGGAAAACCCTCAGGTGAAGGCCCAGACACGTTAACCAGCTGGCTGAGGGGCTCTGTAGCTCTTATTGGAGACACACTCACAAGAAGGTAAGAGGGATGAGCTGAGGGGCAAGCGTTAACTAAGTCAAAGGGGTTAGAGCAGGGAAAACATTCACAAAAACCTTTTCCTTCCAAGCCTCCTCATCCCCACGCCCCATCTCCACCATACCCCCTACAAGAAAAGAGCCGAACAGGTTTAGCTATAAATCTGTTTCCCTGCATCCAGACACTCTGGCTGCTATTATTTATAACATTAATTTAATTAAAGTTCCCAGAGAGATAGATGAATTTCTTTCCGGTAGTATAGAAAATCAGTTCTTTTCAATGACAACATCAGTACCCCTGCTCTAACTAGAAAACTAATGTAGTATTTGGGATTCTTTTTCTTTTTCAATTAAAAAGTCCTCATGGCTCATGCATTTTTTATTCCCCAGTGTTCCTTTCCAACAAGTGAAGCAGAAAAGGAACAGAGAAACCTAATATATAAATGTATGCTTTTTAAGAAATTGAGTTCCATCATACATATTATTCTGATTTGAGTTTTTATTTTCTCTTGCTGCTTTTCTTCTTAAGGAATAACCATACGTATCCATCATCAAGGACAGAGTAGAACTGTAACAATAAAGATGCAAGCTTTGATATTTTCTCCTACCAAAACACATTATATTTCCTGGAGCCTATTTCCCCTCTTCCATTCATCCTATATAAACCCATGTCCATGCATTAAATCACATCTCAAGATGTGTCTGAAGGCATATAGATGAAATCACTGTAAGTTTGAAATGAAGTCTTATTTTCCCTTCTATTTTAATACATCTTAGGTCCTATGTATGCAATAATGTACCTTCCTGTTAATCTATTCATGGCCTTAGGTAGCCAACAAGCCACCAGATAAAGAGAAGATTCTATTGTATCTCTTTTTGGTCCTTTCCATTTGTAATTCTGAAAGCCAAAGAATGCAGATAGATGGGGAAATGTAGGCCACTCTCTCATCATCCACTTCAGTTAATCCTTTCAACCTTCTACCTCTCTGCCACTGAGGCCACTGTTGACCAAAAGCATATTTAAACCCACTAGGCAACAAGAGAAAAAAGATAAAGATATTTGAAAAGACAAAATTAGAAATGGGTTTGCTACTGATGGCATTAGAAGATCAGGCAGAGTTAAGCTTGGAATCCACCTACTGAGGTTGGAATTAATAAGCTGCAGGGTACAAAGCGTGAATACAAGTGTGCAGGTCTCAGCCAGAATGAGACATCCAACATGGTCATGTCTGAGTGTCTTAACAATTAAGCAGCCACTTTCTACTAAGCTGAAAATGAAAGTCACTCAGCCATGTTCAACTCTTTGTGATCCCATGGACTGTAGCCCAACAGGCTCTTCTGTCCATGGAATTCTTCAGGCAAGAATACTAGAATGGATTGCCATTTCCTTCTCCAGGGAACCTTCCTAACCCAGGGATTGAACCCAGGTCTCCTGCATTCCAGGCAGATTCTTTACTAACTGAGCCACCAGGGAAGACCTACTTTGTTGAATAATCTACAATTTGGAATGCATTACATTGGCCACCTAGACCTTTAGATTCATTATCTCCCATTATTTAAGTGCCTATGGTTTGGCAGCAACAAAGGCTTTTTTCCCTTCAGTATTCAGAGGATGTGTGCTTTTTTTTTTTTTTTTTTTAATAGTACAACTATCCATCATCCTCTCGCTACAGTATACTGCTTTATCTTGTAGGTCACCAAGCTACCAGGCCTCCACAGCAAGGATAGCCTGTATACCCCCAAAAAGGCTGTCCACTGTCACATGTCTGGATCAGAAGATGTCTGAAAGAAAGAAAGAGCACAAGGTGGAGAGAATAAGATGTCAACATTCCTTAGATATCCAAAATTGCATATTCAGCATCTACTCTAGCAAGAAGGAAGGCAAGCAGGGGGAGGAGGGGGGTGAAAATTGGGTGTCTAGGGTAAGTGGCCTTTCTTCACCAGCAGCATGCTGCACTTTCAACACACAAATCAATTTAGATGACTGCAAGCTGCCTGCTGGTCTACCACAGAACCAGCCCTATGAAGATGGCAAGCTCGGTTGCTCTCCAGGGTCCTGAAGGCAAAAAAAAAAAGCATACTCTAACTAAGCATTGTGATGAGATGTGCCTGGAAGAGTACAGGTGGAAGGAGATTCAGAAATCTAGTCCTAGCCCCTCATTTTATTTCTAAGGAGCTAAGATCCAGGGACAGTAAATGAATTTCCCAGGGTCATACAAATTTAACATTCTGGTAGCTCTAGTTTTTAGTTCAGAATGTGTTTGTGATAAAAAGCCAGATTTTCAAAGAAGAGATGCAAATCGTATCTATTATGTTTAGGAACACCAGGAAATTATAAGACAGTGGTTTCCTCATTCAGTAAAACTGCACCTGTACATCTCCTCCTAAAAGCTGTGATCATTTTGGCTCACGGTTTGAGAATGGGGGAAGTAAATCTTCGAATCTCCTTTCTCACAGAAGTAAAAAGGAAAGGGGCCATGCCACATTCTCAAAGCCCTGCCAGGACCAAGAAAACATCTATCACATTGGAGGGGATGTTCTCTTTCCCATTCAGCCTCAGTTATATATTTTTAAAGAGATTCTGCAGTTACTTACTTTTACAGGGACTCTGTTGGCATAAAAATCATTTATCATGGTGTTGTACTACCAACCATGGAGCTAAAAGACAGACTGTTGGAGAACCATGCCTAGGATGTGGCAGTTAGAATAATTTCAGGGACCTGATGGACCTCAAACCCTACAATGCACCATGGATTCACATTATGCACCATGTTCTCATCCATGAGACATGGATCTTCACACAAAAAAAGCTTCACTTTTTCTATAAGTGAAGATTTACTTAAATTGCTTTCATTTCCAGTATGACATTGAAACATCTTTGCTACATGACGGCATATGTTTATAGTACTTCATGATGCTGTGTGTTCATAGAGTAGCTTGAAATTTTCTAAGGATTTTGCACACACTCTCTTGCTATATTCCTACAACAAGTATATGGCAGAAGAGTTACTATTACTCCCATTTTGTAGACATAAGCACAGATTCTGATGGAGAGAAAGGATTGGAGATGAGAGGACAGGAGGAATCTTCAAAGAGTCTAAGACACAGATTTCCTGATTTCACACTCATTGCACATTAAGTCACATTTTATGAGTGGCATTAAGTCACATTTTATAACCAAGACAGAGGTCCAGCATTCATTACAGGTTTCGGATAAACCAGATACTGTGTGCCTGGTCACATAAGCACAGCTCTTCTTTCCCTGTCATCCCCTCTGTCATATTCCCTTCTCTGGCTCTTCCTGCAGGCTCTCACTGCCGACTTGATCCACTCACTGATACACAGTCTTTTCTCACTGGCCCTATGACTGGCTTTGTCATGCTCACAAGATGAACCTCATTCCAAATCGGATTCTCATGTAACTTATACAGAATCAGATCACAGTGGCAAAACTGTAAAGCTGCAGAGGGTGTCATGCATTTTTACCTGGGATGGTAAGAAACTGAGAGGCTACTCCATGTTACCAGGAGCTCTCCCCTCTGTGGTCTCCCAGGCCTGATGGTCTCTACTAGGAAGCAAGCAATCCGTCAGGTACTGCCTTACAACATTCCTTGTGCTGTCGCCTTTTCAGTTCAGTTGCTCAGTCGTGTCCAGCTCTTTGCAACACCATGAACCACAGCACGCCAGGCTTCCCTGTCCATCGCCAACTCCCGGAGTTTACCCAAACTCATGTCCATTGAGTCGGTGATGCCATCCAACCATCTCATCCTCTGTCACCCCCTTTTCCTCCCACCCTCAATCTTTCCCAGCATCAGGGTCTTTTCAAATGAGTCAGCTCTTTGCATCACTGTTGCCTTTTACTGTTAATTAAACTACACATGGGTTATAGCCTATATTCTTTCCTTGCTTACCACTTCTCTCGGGACAGAAGATTGGGTGCTGCTAGGTTAGCTGGACATCAGGCATATACTACATTCTCAGTTTTAATTTTGATGAGTTGTATGCATGTGTTCCTGTTTGTGAAGTAAATAATACATCAGTGCAGGAAGCAGGAGATTGAGAATCTTGGCCTAGCTCTTTTGGAAGTGGTGGTCTTTGATAGCCATCTCTTAATTTCTCCTTTACTCTAGTGCAAATGTTTGTCAAAAAGTCATTGTAGTACATTATACATGGCTTAACTACATTAAGGAATGTTTGGTTTAACAACATGCTTATAAATACTTTAGGAGCTCTCTGGAAAGAAGATGCCATATCACCATATTTCATTATGAAAAACCTAGAGAAATAAAGAAATGCTCATATCGTGAAGTTATTCTGAAATATTTGGCAGAAACTTTGAATTACTGACTTGTGCGGTGATTTACAGTAAGTTTATTTTTCTGGGTCTGCAAGTTCTTCAAAATCAGTTGAATGGAAAAGCTGAATGTGCTCTGCAGTGAATCAATACCAAGTTTTAGAGGTAAAATCTAAATATGTTTGCTGTTTAGACTACAATCACTGAGTTAACTCTGTCAGAGTGACAACCAGGCTGCAGGTGTGCGTATTTATGCACGGGCACTATGTCCATTTGGACAAGCTTGAACAAATGCGGTGTGAGTTCAGAGTTCCATTTCAGGAACTGGGTAAGAGAGAAATTGTTCCAGCAGTGAGGCAAGAAGAGGCGGGGGATTGGAGTGGGGAGACGTGTGTATTGCAGAAAGTTCCTGCTGAAGCCTGGATGCATGTACCATTTGAATGGAAAACACTTTTGAGTCCATTCCTCCACTGTCATTTCAAGACCAAGATGCTGGGAATTACTATTTTCTGTTTTCTCTCTGCTTGCTGCTGCTAAGTCGCTTCAGTCGTGTCCGACTCTGTGCGACCCCACAGACGGCAGCCCACCAGGCTCCCCCGTCCCTGGGATTCTCCAGGCAAGAACACTGGAGTGGGTTGCCATTTCCTTCTCCAATGCATGAAAGTGAAAGGTCAAAGTGAAGTCGCTCAGTCGTGTCCAACTCTTAGCGACCCCATGGACTGCAGCCCATCAGGCTCCTCTGTCCATGGGATTTTCCAGGCAAGAGTACTGGAGTGGGGTGTTTCTCTCTGATTAGCTGCTATCATTAGTGTTTAAACACTAATGCTCACGGGCTTCCATGAGAGTCCACGATTCTTCTAATGTCCAAGGATCAGGGCCAGTCACCAGGTCCCTGTGGGGGACGCTGGTGGCTTCCGAATTCATAAGGACTGAATGAATAAGCCAAGGACTTCCTGATGGCAAGAACTCCTATTTCTTTGTATCCCCAGAGCCCGGCAGAGACAGTGTGCCCAGTACTTTAATTGGATAGACTGACTGAAAATTACAAGTTACCAAATAAAGAGAAGGAAAGAAAATCCCTTTTGTGGTAAAAGAACCCTTATGCACTGGATCCAGATGTCAGGGGACTGTGGGCTTTGAGTGACTGGAACAGGCTGCAGGGTGAACTGAGAATGAAGCAGGGTAACCGAAGGAATGTGAGTTCAGGCCTCCTTCTCAGCTTTGTTGGCAACTCTTAATACAAAGGAAGCAAAAGAAAAACCTAAGGCAGTGGAGATAATCAGGCTGGCCACCCAACTGAGTGGTTCCTTTAATGTTTCTAGCTTGAGGTAATCTGCTACCCATACTTAGGGAGTTTCTAAGTAGGCCCAGCTGAACAGCTGAAACAGGAAGAAAACTGTGTCTCAGTAACAGGCAGAAAGTGTTAGATTACCAACAGAAATAGCAGTCACTTTTCTTGTGACAATTTGTGTAATTAGGTCTGAAAAGGTTCTGTTTCTCAATTCTAAGAGGAGGAAAAATTTTTGCCACATTCCAGTTCCTCAGAACAATGGAACTGCCTGGAAATCTCGCTTTGATTTCGAGTATTTTTAGGATTCCTGACATTTTCGCAGTTTCGTTCTCCTGGGAAAACTTCCTGGCATGGTTATGACTTTATCTTGGAAAGGACATGAATTTCAGAGACAGAGAGCAGAGGTAGGCAGGCAAAGGTTGGGGAGTTGGATCCTGGTTCAGAGTTTTAGCTCCGTGGTTATGTTATGTGGTTGGAACTGAGTTACTTACCATCTTGGAGCCTTTCTACTTCCAAATCTGTAAAATCAGTCTAATGAAATTGCCTCCACACGATATAGCTGCCCCAAGGACTATTACACCTATCACGTTACCTGGCCTATGGTAGATGCCCAGTAGATGGAAGTCCGTTTCCTTGTGCCAAACCAATGGGTTGCATAAGATTCCACATCTTGCCCACCAACCCCAAAGATCAGCAATGTAAGATGCATGAAAAGAAAATGCTAGAAGTAAAGAACAAACTGCTCACACTGAGTCTGGCTTTTTTCTTATGTTCTAAGTCATGTTCTAAGTCCAGTGCCAACCTGGACATCTGTGGTGACCCGGTGAGCTGAAGCACCTAGTGGTTAGGGCAGACACACAGAAGTCAGACTCAGGTCCAAAACCTAGAGCTGCCTCTTAGCAGCAGAGGGTTACAAAAATAGAATGTAACCTCAGTTGCATCACCTTTAGATGAGAAAAATAGCCAGAGTGATAAATTAATATAGGTAAAGTACTTAGCATGGTCACCAGCACAGTCAACACCCAAAAATGTTATCTATTGCATCACCATTTTTCTTCTATCCAGCACAGCTCTAGCAGGTGACAGGTTGAGAAAAATAAGGAAGCATGACTTTAAGGGCAAAAGGAATCAAAAAGGAAGAATCTCACACTGGTATGAAATGCATAGCTTAGAGAATAAAAATCAGCCTTTCTGAAATTCACTCTCTGTAAGGGTGGCCTAGATAAGACATAGTAGACCAGCATCTTGATAAATAGCCCAGAGCTTCTGCCATTTTAAAAATCAGCCAGTGCTGACTAGGAAGAAACTTTTGAAGAAGAAAAGTTTGTTCCATATACTAGAATCCTCATCTTAAACTTTCCCTCCTCTTCACTGGGGCTGTGCTTTTCAGGTACTTGGATTTCCAGGGTCCCTCACTTATTTATTGCAGCCCAGGCTATTCTCCAGTTTCTGCTCCCTCTTTCTTTTTTTTCCCCTCAAGGGAAAGCACAAATGCAGTTTCCCACTACCACAAATTATGCGGTTAAGTTTCCCACATTTGGGGAAACCGCAAGTACTCCCTCTATTTAAACCAGTGGTTTTCAAATGCCAGCCCTTAGACCAAGGCTAACCTGCTTGCGTAAGAACTACCCAGAGAGCTTATGGAGAACATAGTTCCACACTCAGGGAATCTGATTCACCAGGTCAGAGATGGCCCCTGGTTATCCATAATTCTTAAGTGTAGTCAGGTTTTATAACTGTTTCTAGACTTTTCCTACACCAAAATCAAAATTGACTTATCCCCTGACCCAGTCATTCCCAGCTTCTCTTTCCCTAACCTATCTAAAAACCTCATTTGTCCTGGGTCCATGAATCATTAATTGGCACCAACTTTATGTTTTCCGTCCAAGATCTTAAATAAAGGAAAATAAGTTATGCTATGAATGAAAGTATAAAAAACAAACCACCAGAGAAGGGGACTACTATTTAGAACCTCCTCAAATCCATTCTGTATAAATGCTGCTGCTGCTAAGTCACATCAGTCGTGTCCAATTCTGTGCGACCCCACAGATGGCAGACCACCAGGCTCTGCCTTCCCTGGGATTCTCCAGGCAAGAACACTGGAGGGGGTTGCCATTTCATTTCCTTCTTCAATGTATAAATGCGGCTGACCCTAAAGCATATTGCAGGTTTCGGCTCTCCTGTTCTCTCCCTACTTTCATTGCAGAGAGGCCAGAATACATGACAAATGAAAGTCTGGAGACACCGGGTCACCACAGATGTGCAGAATAAATAATAATAACAGTAACAACCACCACCAGGTACTGGGTGCCAAAGGCCAAGCACCACCCAAAGCACTTTATAAAATTATCTTACTCAACTTTCCCATCTGTGAATACGCATAACAGTACATATAGTACTAATAGTCCCAGTTTACAAATTACATTGAGATGCAAAGGAATTAATGTGTCCAAATTCACACAGCTAACAAGTGTCTGAGGATGGCAGAGGAGACAATTTCATAGGGACCAGAGCATTTGTAAAGGCAGGGAACCTTCAATTAGTACAAACTACCCTCCCTCTCTTTTCTCTTCTCTAGAGAGAAGACTATTGGGAAATAAAACTTACACAAAGAGGAAGTAAATAACTGCAGAGCAAGAAAACAGCAGTGTTTCCAGGATGTTTCAGCTGGGAAGTACTAAACTAGGGCTTCAACATTTCTTTCTTACCTGTGGTATAGAAGGACTCACAGGACCCTTCTTGTCTCCCATTTGAGCAACATATCGGTGGTGGGTAGGGTGAAACAGAAATGCTACCTGACAGGCCACAGAGCCAGTGAGTTCCTGAAGGTAGAAATGGAACGAGTGGCTGAGAGCTGGCTTCATCCAAGCTGCCCAGCCCAAGATAAAAAGGAGCTACTTGTTTCTATGGAAATGTCACCTAGGCACACATTACATCTAGTTGAAGCCACGGTTCTCCAGAAAATCCAGAAAACACTTTAAATAGATAGACCAAGCTAGACCAAGACTCACTTCAAGGTGGTGGAACTTCCCTTAAACCCAACACTAGCTTCTGTTCTCGGCCTTTCCAGAGCCTCTCCTAGGAGAGCCTGCAGAGCCGGAGTAGCAAGCACGCTGAAGTGTCCCTTCATCAGAAATGCAGTCCAGAGCTTCTTTCTATTGGGTGCCAGAATGGAGGCTGTCCTCAACATGCCTGCACTTTTTCCAGGGCCTAAAAGAACAAGTCTTGTGGCCAAACAATCATTTAACTGGCAGTAATATTAACGAAGACCAACCATTCATGGCTACTTTCCATCACAAAAGATTCTCTATAAAAGGACTCAGATCACTATTCATCGACTTTCAGTGGGTTCTTTAGAAATGAAAACATGCCCCTTCACCACCATCCAGCTGTCCAGCCACATGAACCAATAGAGACCAATAGTGTCCTTTCTTCAGCTGGCCATAAACCTCCCTCTAGGGACAGACATAGAGGAAGATATCTCCTTCCCACCCCAACCCACAGCATCCAATGAAACTCTCCCTTCCCCTTCTTGCCCCCTATGCCCCCATCTTCAAAGCAGTCCTGCCATCCTCTGATAAACCAGAAGGCTCATCCCTCTGCAGAGGATAAATGGCATCAATTCCAAAAGATGCCAAGAATAGCCCCTTTAAGAAGTTTCCATTTGGAAAAAATATTTAAGCAAAGCTGTGCTTGATGAAGTGAAATAGAATTAGCTGCTCCAGTAGCACCGGCTTCTCAATTCATTTGAAGGTAGACCAGCTCATTCGCTTCCAAGTGGAACGGACTCAACAACAATACATCACAGTTAACTGGAGTCACAGCTCCAAGGAATTCCAGCCGGTTACACCGAGGTGTACTTAATAGTCCCCCATCTGTAATCAACCTTTTGTACATTTCTTCCTAATCGCTGCATATGGTTTCATTTTAATGAACTGTTTTCTTAGCATATTACAGTTGGTCATTCCGGGACACCTAATAGCCCATTTGGTATGTTAAATGACTCCTAGGGTCCCTTGGTTTTTATTCCCCAGCAAGGCTTGGAGGGGATTGGTTTTTCCCCTCCCCGTTGCTCAATTTCAAGGGCACAACCATAGAAGATCAAAGGCCAGGACATACCTGTTGCAGTCGACGTGGAGCAGGAGGTGGGAGGCGCTGACTGACAATGCAACCTTGTGCCACTGCCCATCAGCCAGCCGGTACGGGAGCGCCTCTGTCCGGGGCCTCCCACTGTGCATGTAGTGATAGCGAATCTCATCCCTCAGACCACTGCTCTCCAGTTCAAAATAGCTGTGTGTAAAGAACAAAAATGTGCTTTGTTTTACTTCTGGTTATCACAGCCCTCATCAGTCCTTGTGACTTCCTATCAGGATTCCTAGAATCTAAAATTAACTCAACATGACGCAAAGAAACACAACCCACAATTAATTGTACAACATGGAACCCAATTCACCTTCCGTCCCAGAGTCCTCACAGTGACAGCTTGCAGGCCCGATACGGTGACTGACGGACGCACTGTGAGTGACAGGTGACAAGCTAATTGGCAAAGCTCTATGCAGTGTCACTTAAATATAATTCCCGTCTTTCTATTGTCTACAAAAGCCCACTCACGTGGAATGGGTTTATCGATGGTTATTTTTATTACTGCCACTCCTACTATTTCAAGAAATAAAGGAAAATACAAGTCACGGGATGGAAACAAACTATCACAGAAGAGATGAATAAGGTTTTTTTGTTGTTGCTCTTGTTTTTACTTCCCCCTGGACAAGACACTATAAGTGAACAATTCCTACACAACCAATAAGGAAGGAACGTTTGAAGCTACTCGCATTATGTGTTAATATTTCCAAATGTCATGGAATGAAACATGTGATTGACCTTTCCTTTTTGCAGATTGTTGCGTCCTTTTTCTAGATCCGTGAAAAACTCAGCCCCTCCTCTGCAGTCGGCACACTGGCCATAAAAGGCAGCAGGCAACTTTGGGACACTCCTCCGTCACACACCAGGGCTGGCACTTTCACGGGGGCACAACTATGCAGTTTCCCATGTGTCCCTTCTGAAATGTGTCACCGTGACCACCATCACCACAGGGTCCAATCTCACTGCCAGGCACTGCACTGGGCCTCTGACATATACTGTCTAATCCATCACTCACAAAAGCCTGGAAGACTGATACGATACTTTCTGAGGACTTTAAAAAAAAAAAAAAACACTGAGATTCTGGAATTAAGTAACATACCCAAGCCAGATTTTAAACTCAGAGCTAGATATGACAACCTGTGTACTATCTACCTGTTAGGCCTCATCTCAGAGGCACAGAAACAAAGTAGTAAAGATGGCCTCAACTGGCACTGTCTCCCAGCAGCTTATCTGCACAGGCAATTCAAGAACTGCTTGCCCAAATAGGTAACCATGTTCAATCTCAAGATGTGGAAGGACCTACTGCTTCTGCTCTAATCCACTGAGTTGGCCTGACCCCACTAACCCAAGCACATTTAATCCAGAACATAAAATGCATCCTCCATGAGCACTGAGATGAATATATTATGAATCTCAGCTTCTATTATCCATGATTTCCAAATCTCACATAAGAAAACAAATGCACATTTCTTGCTCATCTTTCACAGAGATCTTCCCGAGATCACATTGCAGGAAAAGCAAAGTCAAGACCAGCCTCTGACCCACCTCACGAGGACTATACAAAGAATTAGGCTCAAGATCATAAATAGAAAAGGTTATACTATTGCAGCCATCTCCTGGGCCCAAGTACATACTTACTAGTAATAATATAATATATATGTATATTTTTAAGACTGTTAAGGAGGAAATCCCTTAACATACAAGACATTCATTTTAAGAGAATTCTCCAATTTTTTTCTAAGCATCCAGAATACTGGAAGAATCAAACAATCAGAGGACTTAAAAGGTCAGGAAAATCTTAGAGATTATCAGGTCATTCATTAATTTACTCAGTTTGTCAGGGCTGGACACATATTGAAAAGCTAAGATAGGATTTAAAATACAGATTCTGTTCTAAGATTTCCCACTTAGAGAATAGTGGGAAAAGAAATCAAATGTATGTCCCTCCCCTCAAAAAAGCTAGAAATTGGTGAATGGGAAACAAAGGAAAGTCGAAGCTATCATTTCATGATTAAATATGGCATTCTAGAAATGGGCTTTCATAAACATCTCATTTAAATTCTTCAAGCTAAGTACTATTATCACTATTTTACAGATGAGTTCACAGATAATCAGAGATATTAAAATACCTTGTCCAAGACCACACAGCTCCTGTACAGAAAAGCAGCATAACTTGGTACTTAAGACCTTACCAAGATTAACACATAATAAGAACTCTTTCAATCACTTTACTTGGACCAACAAGCTACTCCTAGGGGAAGGAACATGACCTTGAAAGGACCTCAATCAATTACAATCAAAAATATTCATGATAACTTGAATCATAATAAACAAAGAAAAAACGAAGCATATATATTTAACCAGATTTAATCATCATTGCCTCATTGAGCAACTGCTCAGTGTATTATAAACATACCTTTTAAAGATCATTTTGCAATGAATTGGAGTAAGTGGGTACCTCGAGGTAATCTGAACATACAGTTAAAACAAATTTGCACTAATATTATGCAAATGGTTACTTGTGTCTTGGGACATCTTGCATATATACAAAAATTGCTGTATCTCAAACAACCCAGATGAAAGTCAAGATGCTACGTTTAAAAAAAAAAATTGTTAGAGTTCAAAACCATTTACACATGACAGTAATTCCCCAGCATTTCAAGCCTGCAGACAAGGCCAAATCTTGTGGCCTAAGAATGCTCTTATGCAATTAAAAAGGGAAAATAAAAGTTATTAATAGATAACTGCAAAAGTGGTCCTAGAGATGACAAAGAAATCAGATAGCTAAGTGATATCTGGCTAAAACTGCTTCATGAAAACTGGGAAGAGAAAAGGGCAGTACCTGCAGGTAGGAATCCTCTGCTAATACTGATGTGAGGCTTAGTCCTGAAAGCAGCGTGGAGGAGGCAGTCATTTGGCCTGAGAGCACCTGACATTAGCCTAAAGCACAGACTGTAGATTTGTAGTAGAGCCTGCTTCTCTGGTGGCTCAGAGATGATAAAGAATCTGCCTGCAGTACGGGAGACCTGGGTTCAATCCCTGAGCCGGGAAGATCCCCTGGAGAAGGGAATGGCTACCCACTCCAGTATTCTTGCCTGGAAAATCCCATGGACAGAGGAGCCTGGTGGGCTACAGTGCATGAGGTTGCAAAGAGTTAGACACAACTAACCGACTAATACACACACTTGTTACTCAAGTATGATTCACTAACCTGCAGCATCATCATCTATGGAAATTCAGATTATAGGGCCCCAACCAAGACCCACTTGGATCAGAATCTGCACTTTAATAAGACTCACAGATGATTCACGCACACACTAAAAGTTAAGCAGCACTGTGGTTAAGTATACCAGGTGTTGCTTTATGCCCCGGGCAACTAATCATGGTCAAGAAGCAGAAGTCTGATGCTACGAGCAAGTGAATAAGAACCATGTGGTGCTTTCAGGGGAAGAGAGGGCACTGAAAGCAATAGTGAGTCAGGGTTCAGTGGGCTCTCAACCCTACCAGTCCTCTCTCTTCAGCCCTCAAGTGCTTTTGGGTCTTCCTAGGAGTTTGTGGGAAGGAGCAGCTGTATAGGTGATAAAGTCACCATCAGATTTTGTGAGCAGCATTTCTCCCCTTAGCCTGGCATCTCAGCCAAGTGTGCTGCTCCAGTGAACTGTCCTGGCTCCCAGAAAAACTTGTTCATCCTTCAAATATTTGAAAACAGCAATAATATTCACTACAAAGCTTTCTCTTTTAGACCAAGCATTTCCAGCTCAATCTTTTATACTATTGCTCCCACCCAAAATAAAAGGCCTTCCTGGCCAAAGATGCGGTCACACCGTTCTTTTAAGATTCTTCCCCAACTTGGTCACCAGGCTTCAGGTATGGTAAAATGGATCAGCTTCCCCCATAAATATAGCATCCAGGAACAAAAATGCCTCCTTAGCACTGCACACAACTGAGTGCCTCCTAACGTTGACACTGACTTCCAGATACCTAATACAGCAAGTCCTTTGACTCAGAATTATTTTGAATCAAGTATTTTGACTCAAAATAACTATGAAGGTGAATCTTCCCTACACTGTATTTATATAGCTCAATTTTCTTCAACCTAAGTTCTTGCTTAAGTGCTAGGCTCTAGCCATAAACAGTGTGAATAATTCTCCAAAGCCTATCCTTGAGATTGGAATGAAAACTGACCTTTTCCAGTCCTGTGGCCACTGCTGAGTTTTCCAAATTTGCTGGCAGATTGAGTGCAGCACTTTCACAGCATCATCTTTCAGGATTTGAAACAGTTCAACTGGAATTCCATCACCTCCACTAGCTTTGTTCGTAGTGATGCTTTCTAAAGCCCACTTGACTTCACATTCCAAGATGTCTGGCTCTAGATTAGTGATCACATCATCATGATTATCTGGGTCGTGAAGATCTTTTTTGTACAGTTCTTCTGTGTATTCTTGCCACCTTGAGGGTTAGCAACAATCAATTACTATGAACTGAATTCAAATCTCACAAAACTGCCTGATTCCCATGTTAGATTCATAAATAAAAGTCGGGAACAATAATTCCAAATAACATAGATAAGTTAAGATCAACCAATTATTTTCATTAAAATATTTGTCATTTTCCCAGTAACTTATACCAAATAAACCATTTCTTCAGAATATTAGGCAGACCAACAGGATATCTACATACACTCAAAATGTTGAAGTGGTTATTGCTGGGTGTGTGTGTTTCTTCCATACAGTAGGATGAAAATATCAGAGATAATTTTTAAATGGCTCCAGTACTAAATCAATAGTAAAGACAAAAAGCTTCCAGGGAAAAGTCTTTTTTCCAGCAGCTCCACAAAGATATATATTGACTGTTTGGAGAAATAACTCACACCTCAAAGAGCTCCAGAGTGAGTGCAGTACCAGCTTCCATCCTATGGCCTCTATGTGCCCCTGAACCAACAACTGCCTCCCAGAAGTCTCAGTGGGGAGGTCAAGGCAAAATGGATGTGAGAAACAAGGCCACTCCTATCCCATGTGTATCCCTGGCAGGATTATTGGGAGGAAAGGAGAAAAACCAGATAAGTCACTATCTTCTTTCTGTAATGGGAACAAATCATCACAGGTATAGAGAACACCTGGGCAGACCATTCTCCAAATCCTAAAAAATGCCAAAGAAGATTAAAAGAAACAAGTTTCCTAGCAATTTCCTAGCAATATCCTAGCCTAATGCCTACAATGCCTAGGAAAAACATCTACTTCTGCTTTACTGACTATGCCAAAGACTTTGACTGTGTGGATCACAACAAACTCTGGAAAATTCTGAAAGAGATGGGAATACCAGACCACCTGACCTGCCTCTTGAGAAGTCTGGATGCAGGTCAAGAAGCAACAGTTAGAACTGGACATGGAACAACAGACTGGTTCCAAATAGGAAAAGGAGTATGTCAAGGCTGTATACTGTCACCCTGCTTATTTAACTTCTATGCAGAGTACATCATGAGAAACGCTGGACTGGAAGAAGCACAAGCTGGAATCAAGATCGTCAGGAGAAATATCAATCACCTCAGATATGCAGATGACACCACCCTTATGGCAGAAAGTGAAAAGGAACTAAAAAGCCTCTTGAAAGTGAAAGTGGAGAGTGAAAAAGTTGGCTTAAAGCTCAACATTCAGAAAATGAAGATCATGGCAACTGGTCCCATCACTTCATGGCAAATAGACAGGGAAGCAATGAAAACAGTGACAGACTTTTTTTTTTGAGGCTCAAAAATCACTGCAGATGGTGACTGCAGCCATGAAATTAAAAGACGCTTACTCCTTGGAAAAAAAGTTATGACCAACCTAGACAGCATATTCAAAAGCAGAGACATTACTTTGCCAACAAAGATCTGTCTAGTCAAAGCTATGATTTTTCCAGTAGTCATGTACAGATGTGAAAGCTGGACTATAAAGAAAGCTGAGCACCGAAGAATTGATACTTTTGAACTGTGGTGTTGGAGAAGACTCTTGAGAGTCTCTTGGACTGCAAGGAGATCCAACCAGTCCATCCTAAAGGAAATCAGTCCTGAATATTCATTGGAAGGACTGACGCTGAAGCTCTAATACTTTGGCCACCTTGAGTCAGTCAAGAACTGATTCATTGGAAAAGATCCTGATGCTGGGAAAGATTGAAGGTGGGAGGAAAAGGGGATGACAGGGGATGAGACAGTTGAGTGGCATTACCAACTCAGTGGACATGAGTTTGAGTAAACTCCAGGAGGTGGTGATGGACAGGGAGGCCTGGCATGCTGCAGTCCATGGGGTCACAAAGAGTCAAACACAACTGAGTGATCAAACCGAACTGAGGAAAGGTTAATTCTACCTTTAACAATATAGCTAACATTTATTTGGTAATAGCCAAGCAATACCACTCTTGGGCATATACCCAGAAAAGATGAAAACTCTAATTTGAAAAGATACATGCACCCCAATGTTCATAGCAGCACTATTTATAATAGCCAAGAAATGGAAGCAACCTGAATGTCCATTGGCAGATGAAGAGGACATGGTATATATACACAACAGAATATTACTCAGATATAGAGAATTAAATAATGCCATTTGCAGCAACAAGGGTACACCTAGAGATTATCAAAAGTGAATTCAGATGGAGATTGACAAATATTATATGATATCATGTATATACGGAATCTAAAGATGATGCAAATAAACGTATTAACAAAACAGAAACAGACGTAGTCATAAAAAGCAGTTATATGGTTATCAAAGATGAAAGTGGGGAGAGGGATACATTAGATATACACTGCTGCATACAAAACAGATAAGCAAGAATGAACTACTGTATAGCACAGGGAACTAAATTCATTATCTTGCAATAACTTACAATAGCTAAGATTGTGAAAAATAGATTTATTTATGTGAAACTGAATCATTTTGCTGTATACCTGAAACTAATACAACATTGCAAATCAACTATAGGTCAATTAAATTAAAAGAAAATAGTAACAGCCAATATGTATGATGCTTACTGCCAGGAAATGATTGTAGGCCTTTATATTTCATATTAAAATAATCCCTACCACATCCTAGGATACATTTATCTATTTATTCTTTGCTTTCACAGACACTTCCACAGCACTATGTGCCAGGCACTATTCCACAAGTATTTACTCATTTAATCTTCACTGAAACCTCAAATATTACCAGCTATTACCATTCCAGTTTTATAGAGGATGGAACCAAAATAAAGATTAAATAACTTTTTCAAAGCTACAGAGCTAGGTAACAGCAGAACTAGGATCCATATGGGAATAGCCTAGCTCTAGGGTTCCTGCTTTATGCAGCCTCCCAAGTCCATGCTTTTAACTACTACCTCATTTTAAAAAAAGAAGTTTAAGATCTGGGGATGGAAAAAGGTATTCCATGCAAATGGAGATCAACTGAAAGCTAGAGCAGCTATACTCATGTATCAGACAAAACAGACTTTAAAATAAAAACTGTTACAAAAGACAAAGAAACTATATAATGATCAATGGATCACTCCAAGAAGAAGACATAACAATTATAAATATATATGCACCCAACATAGCAGCAACTCAATAGCAAATAAGGGAGAAATCAACAGAAACACAGTAGTAGTGAGGGACTTTAATACCACACTTTCCTCAATGGACAGATCATCCAGACAGAAAATCAGTAAGGAAACACAGGCCTTAAATTACACATTAGCCTTCAGTTCAGTTCAGTTCAGCCGCTCAGTCGTGTCCGACTCTTTGCAACCCCGTGAATCGCAGCACACCAGGCCTCCCTGTTCATCACCATCTCCCGGAGTTCACTCAGACTCACGTCCATCGAGGCCGTGATGCCATCCAGCCATCTCATCCTCGGTCGTCCCCTTCTCCTCCTGCCCCCAATCCCTCCCAGCATCAGAGTCTTTTCCAATGAGTCAACTCTTCGCATCAGGTGGCCAAAGTACTGGAGTTTCAGCTTTAGCATCATTCCTTCCAAAGAAATCCCAGGGCTGATCTCCTTCAGAATGGACTGGTTGGATCTCCTTGCAGTCCAAGGGACTCTCAAGAGTCTTCTCCAACACCACAAGAGCCCAAAAAAATAAAGTCTGACACTTTTCCACTGTTTCCCCATCTATTTCCCATGAAGTGATGAGACCAGATGCCATGATCTTCATTTTCTGAATGTTGAGCTTTAAGCCAACTTTTTCGCTCTCCTCTTTCTTATGTGCACATAGAACACTCTTCAGGATTGACTGCAAAGTGAGCCTCTGTAAATCTAAAACTGAAATCATATCAAGCATCTTTTCTGATCACAACACTATGAGATTAGAAATAAACTATAATGGGGGGAAAAAGTGGCTTCCCAGATGGTACAGTGGTAAAGAATCCACCTTCCAGTGCAGGAAGACACAAGTTCTATACCTTGACCAGAAAGATCCCTGGAGAAGGAAACAGCAACCCACTCCAGTATTCTTGCTTGAAAAATTCCATGAACAGAGGAGCCTGGTGGGCTACAGTCCATAGGATAGCAAAGTTGGACACAACTGAGCATGCACACACACACAAGAAAAAAAAACTAAAACACACACACACATGTGCAAGCTAAACAAAATGCTTTTAAACAACCAATGGGTCACTGAAGGAATTGAAGAAGAAATTTAAAAATACCTAGAGACAAATGAAAACAAAAACTCAATGATCCAAAACCTATGAGATGGAGCAAAAGTGATTCTAAGAAGGACATTTATAGGAATACAATCTTATCTTAGGTAACAAGAAAAATCTCAACTAAACACCCTAAACTTAACACCTAAAACAACTGAAAAAAGGAAAACAAGCAAAAACTAAAGTTAGTAAAAGGAAAGAAATCATAAAGATCAGAACAGAAATAAAATAGAGATGAAGAAAACAATAGCAAAGATCAATGAAACTAAAAGCTGTTTCTTCAAAAACATAAAATTAATAAAACTTTAGCCAGTCTCACCAAGAAAAGGGAGAGGACTCAAATCATTAAAATTTGAAATGAAAAAAGAAAAGTTACAACTGATACCACAGAAATACAAAGGATTATAAGAGACTATTACAAGCACCTGTATACCAATAAAACAGACAACCTGGAAGAAATGCACAAATTCTTAGAAAGGCACAATCTCCCAAGAGTGAACCAGGAAGAAACTGAAAACATAAACAGACCAATCCCAAGTAATGAAATTGAAACTGTGATTTTTAAAAACTCAACAAAAGTCCATGACAGATGGCATCACAGATGAATTGTATCAAATATTTAGAGAAGAGTTAACATCTATTCTTCTGAAACTGTTCCCCAAAAATTACAGAGGACAGAAAACTTCCAGATTCATTCTATGAGGCTGCCATCACCTTGATATCAAAACCAAACAAAGACACCACAAAAAAAAAAAAAGAAGAAAATTATAGGTCAGTACCACTGATGAACATAGACACAAAAATCCTCAACAAAATATAGCACTCTGAATACAAAAATACATTAAAAGGACTATACTGGATCATGATCAAGTGGGATTTATCCCAAGATGCAGGATTTTTCAATATCTACAAAACAATGTGATATACCACATTAACAACTCAAATAAAAACCAAGTGATCACATCAATAGATACAGAAAGTTTGACAAAATTATGATAAAGACTCTCCAGAAAATGGAAATAGAAGAAACACATCTCAACATAATAAAGGTTATATGTGACAGACCAATAGCTAGCATCATACTCAGTGGTGAAAATCTGCAAGCATTTCCTCTAAGATAAGGAACAAGACAAGAATGTCCACTCTCATCACTTTTATTCAACATAGTTTTGGAAGTCCTAGCCACAGCAATCAGAGAAGAAAAAGGAATAAAAGGAATCTGAATGAGAAAAGAAATTAAACTGTCATTATTTGGAAATGACATGATACTATACATAGAAAATCCTAAAGACACTACCAGAAAACTACTAGAGCTTATCAATGAATTGTTACTTGCAGAAAGCTGCAAGTAACAAAGGATTCCCGAGTAGCTCAAATAGTAAGAGTCTGCCCACAATGCAGGCAAAGTAACAAAATTAATACACAGAAATCTGTAATCTTTCGTAGAGTTGTAAGTTACAAAATTAATACACAGAAATCTGTTGCATTTTTATATAATGAACAAAAAATATCAGAAAGGAACTCAAGAAACAATCCCATTTACCTTCATATCAAAAAGAATACCTAGAAACAAACCTTTTTAAAGAAATAAAAGACCTGTGTTTCAGAAATTATAAGACACTGATGAAAGAAATCAAAGAAGAATCAATATTGCTAAAATAGCTACACTAACCAAGGCAATCTACAGATTGAATGCAATCCCTATCAATTACCAATGGCATTTTTCACATAAGTAGAAGAAAAAATTTTACAATTTGTATGGAGACAAGTCATGGAGACACAATTTTGTGTATGGAGACACAAAAGACACCAAATATTCAAAACTATCTTGTGAAAGAAAAATGGAGTTGGAGGAATCAGTTGCCCTGATTTCAGAATATATGACAAAGCTATAGTCATCAAAACAGCATGGTACTGTAGTCATCAAAACAGTATGGTACTGGAACAAAAACAGGCATATAGATGAATATAACAGGATAGGAAACCCAGAAATAAACTCATGTACCTATCATCAATTAATCTATGATGGAGGAGGCAAGACTACACAATGGAGGAAAGACAGTCTCTTCAATAACTGGTGTTGATAAAATTGGACAGCTACATATAAAAAATGAAAATAGAACATTCTTTAACACCACACACACACACACACACACACACACACACACACACGGATTAAAGACCTAAATGTGAAATCTAACACTACAAAATTCTTAGAGGAAAAGATAGGCAGAACACTCTATATGAATCACAGCAATAGCTTTTTTGATCCATCTCCCAGAGTAACAGAAATAAAGACAAAAGCCTTTGCAAAGCAAAGGATACCATAAGTAAACTGAAGATAACCCAGAGAATGAGAGAGAATTTTTGCAAATGATATGACTGACAGGGATTAGTCTCCAAAATTTACAAACAGCTCATGCATCTTAATATCATCAAAACAAACAACCCAATCAAAAATGAGCAGAAGACCTAAATAGACATTTCTCCAAAGATGACATACAGATGGCCTAGAGGCATATGAAAAGATGTTCCACATTGCTAATTATTAGAGAAATGCAAATCAAAACTACAATAAGATATCAACTCAGACCAGTCAGAATGGCTATCATCAAAAAATCAATATATAATAATGCTTGAGTGGGTGTAGAAAGAAGGAAACCCTCCTACACTGTTGGTGGGAATGTAAATTGGTACAGCCACTAGGGAGGGACGACTGTATGGAGGTTCCTTAAACAAACTAAAACCAGAGATACCATAAAACCTGCAATCCCACTCTTGGGTATGTACCTGGAGAAAAATATGGTCCAAAAGGATATATGCACCCTAATGTTCACTGCAGCACTGTTTACAATAGCCAAGACATGGAAGCAACATCAACAGAAGAATGTATAAAGAAATCAGAAAGAGAGACTAAGTAATCAATCCCATTCACCACTGCAACAAAAAGAACAAAATCTATCTAGGAATAAACCTACCTAAGGAGATGCAGAGACATTCCATATTCCTGGATTGGAAGAATCAATATTGTGAAAATGACTATACTACCAAATGCAGTCAACAGATTCAATGTGATCCCAATGAAATCACCAATGGCATTTTTCACAGAACTAGAAAAAAACATTTCACAATTCATATGGAGACACAAAAGATCCTGAATAACCAAAGCAGTCTTGAGAAAGAATAGAGCTGGAGGAATCAACCTTCCTGACTTTAGATTATACCACAAAGCCACAGTCATCAAAACAGTATGGTACTGGCACAAAGACAGAGAAATAGACCAATGGAACAAAATACAGAGCCAACTATAAACCCACACACCTATGAGCACCTTATTTTTGACAAAGGGGCAAGAATATACAATGGGGCAAAAATAGCCTCTTCAATAAGTGGTGCCGGGAAAACTAGACAGATACATGCAAATGAATGAAATTAGAACACTTCCTAACGCTATACACAAAGATAAAATTAAAATGGATTAAAGACCTAAACGTAGGACCAGTAACTATAAAACTCTTAGAGGAAAACATAGGCAAAACACTCGATGACATGAATCAAAGCAAGATCCTCTATGACCCACCTTTAAGAGTAATGGAAATAAAAACAAAAATAAACAAATAGGACCTAATTAAACTTAAAAGCTTTTGCACAGCAAAGGAAACTACAAACAAGGTAAAAGGAGAACCCTCAGAAGGGGAGAAAATAATAGCAAAGGAAACAACTGACAAAGAATTAATTTCCAAAATATACAAGCAGCTCATACAACTCAGTATCAGAAAAACAACCCAATCAAAAAGTGGGAAAATGCCCTAAACAGACATTTCTCCAAAGATGACATATGGATGGCTAACAAACACATGAAAAGATGCTCAACATCACTCATTATTAGAGAAAAGCAAGTCAAAACTACAATGAGATACCACCTCACACCCGTCAGAATGGCCACCAAAAACTCTACAAACAATAAATGCTGGAGAAGGTGTGGAGAAAAGGGAATCCTCTTGCACTATTGGTGGGAATGTAAATTGATACAACCACTATGGAAGATGGTATGGAGATTTCTTTAAAAACTAGGAATAAAACCACCATATAACCCAGCAGTCTCACCGCTAGGCATATACCCTAGGGAAACCAAAACTGAAAAAGGCACATGTACTTCAGTATTCATTGCAGCACTTGCTACAATAGCTAGAATATGGAAGCTACCTAGATGTCCACTGACAGATGAAAATATCCATGCTGCTGCTGCTAAGTCGCTTCAGTCGTGTCCGACTCTGTGCGACCCCATAGACGGCAGCCCACCAGGCTCCCCTGTCCCTGGGATTATCCAGGCAAGAACACTGGAGTGGGTTGCCATTTCCTTCTCCAGTGAATGAAAGTGAAAAGTGAAAATGAAGTCGCTCAGTCGTGTCCGACTCTTCGCGACCCCAGAGACTGCAGCCTACCAGGCTCCTCCATCCATGGGATTTTCCAGGCAAGAGTACTGGAGTGGGTTGCCATTGCCTTCTCCATGGACATGGATAAAGAAGCTGTGGTACATATATACAATGGAATATTACTCGGCCATAAACAAGGATTGCACTGAGTCACTTCTAATGAGGTGGACAAACTTAGAGCCTATTATACAGAGTGAAGTAAGTCAGAAAGAGAAAGATAAATATACGCTAACACATACATATGGAATCTAGAAGAATGGTATTAATGAATTTATTTGCAGGGCAGCAATGGAAAAACAGACATATGAGAACTGACTTATGGACATAGGGGGAAGGGAAAATGCAGGGGTGAGATGTATGGAGATAGTAACATGGAATGGGAATTTGCTGTATGACTCAGGGAACTCAAACAGGGACTCTGTGACAATCTGGAGAGGTGGGATAGGGAGGCAGATGAGAGGGAGGTTCAGGAGGGAGGGGACATGGGTGTACCTATGGCTGAGTCTTGCTGATGTTTCAAAGAAAACAACAAAATTCTGTAAAGCAATTAACCTTCAAGTCAGATGGCTAACAAACACATGAAAAGATGCTCAACATCACTCATTATCAGAGAAATGCAAATCAAAACCACAATGAGGTACCATTTCACACCAGTATTCATACCCTGCTGCTGACTCTGGGATTCAGGAAATTTGCCTGTAGTTAAAGGCGGGAAGTGCCATCAATTAGTACTTCTAGTTCAACCCTCAACTTGCATGCTGTTATGGGAACTGGATTGTGTCCCCCCAAAAGATGCTGAAGTCCTAGCCCACAGTACCTGTGATGTGACCTTATTTGGAAATAGGACCTCTGCAAATGATCAAGTCAAAATTAGGTAAAAGGGGAGGCTGAAGCTCAATATAAAAAGAGGAAATGTAGACAAAGACATACACACACGGGGAATGCCATGCGGACATGAAGACAGATATAAGGGATAATCCTCACACCAAGGAACACCAAAGACTTCCAGCAAACCATCAGAAGGTAGGCGAGAACCATGGCGCAGTCTCCTTCACAGCCCTTGGAAGGAAGCAATCAGACCAACACCCTGATCTTGACTTTCAGCTTCCAGTACTTTGAGACAAATGTCTGTTGCCTAAGCCACACAGTTCTTGGTATTTTGGTAATGGCAGCCATAGAAAAAACAACACACAAGTCTTCCCAGCCTGACATTCTCTTTCAACTTTGTCCCTGTGTTAGTCTGTTAATCGCTCAGTCAAGTGGATAAAACTGGAGCCTATTATACAGAGTGAAGTAAGCCAGAAAGAAAAACACCAATACAGTATACTAACACATATATATGGAATTTAGAAAGATGGCAATGATAACCCTGTATGTGAGACAGCAAAAGAGACACAGATGTATAGAAAAGACTTTTGGACTCTGTGGGAGAGGGAGAGGGTGGGATGATTTGGGAGAATGACATTGAAACATGTATACTATCATGTAAGAAATGAATCACCAGTCTAGGTTCGATACAGGATACAGGATGCTTGGGGCTGGTGCACTGGGATGACCCAGAGAGATGATATGTATGGGGTGGGAGGTGGGAGAGGGGTTCAGGATTGGGAACTCATGTACACCTGTGGCAGATTCATGTCAATGTATGGCAAAACTAATACAGTATTATAAAGCAAAATAAAGTAAAAATAAAAATTTAAAATAAATAAAAAATAAAAAAAATTTAAAGATGTGGTTCATATACAATAGAATATTATTCAGTCATTAAAAAGAATGGAATAATGCCATTTTCAGCAACATAGATGGACCTAGAGAGTGTCATACTGAGTGAAATAAGTCAGAGAAGGAGAAATGTCATATGACATTCTTTATATGTGGAATCTAAAAATAAATTACACAAATGAACTTACTTGCAAAACAGAAAGAGACTCACAGAGATTGAACTTATGGTTGCCGGAGGGGAGGGAGGGGGAAAGGGATAGTAGGAGAGTTTCGGATGGACATGTACACACTGCTGCATTTAAAATGGAAAACCAGCAAGGATCTAATGTACAGCACATGCAATTCTGCTCATGTTATGTGGCAGCCTGCATGGGAGGGGAGAACGGATACACGTATATATGTATTAATATATGGCTGAATCCCTTCGCTGTTCACCTGAAATTATAACATTGCTAACTGGCTATACTCCAATATAAAATAAAAAGTTTACAAAGTAAAATAATAAATTTTACAAATAGTCTTAAACCACTGAGTAATCTGTTAATAATCTCAGGTCTAAATTCATACAATTCTGAAACTACTTTGCACACTGAAAACCTTAAAGATAAACTGAATAACCAGTTGGTCAGTTACTTTCATTCTACCCTTGAATTTTCTGGCAATGCGTAGGCTCCAGGTTCTTAGCCGCCTCGGAGGAGAAAACAGGGGACAATAGATGTAGCTAATATTCACACCCTGCCCTTCTCCCTGGGAACACAGCTGATTGTATTTCTCTGCGCCTTTGAGTCTAGAGGGGACCATATGACTAGCTGTCATGAGCAAAACATGAACAGAAGTGATAGGTATGACTAAGGCTAGACTGTTAGGAGAGAAGTGCCTTATCTGTGCTGGTTGCAGAGGGGCTAATAGAGGATTCTGAGTCCTTAGTGGGCAGTGATGTCATCAGATGGAGTAAGTCTGGATCCTCAAATGCCTGCAGGGAGCAAGAATACCATTCTTCACACAGACTAAACAAAAATAAAGCTTTATTGTTAATAATCCATAGAGATTCAAAGGTTATGAAACTACCTTGACTTACTAACGAGAAATACAGGAATATGAAGCTGAGGAAAAGCAAAAAACTGAGAAGTAACCATGGACACGAAGCTACCGCTAGGCTATAAATAGAGAGAAACGACAGGAGGCAGGAAGGCAGTTATCCTCGGTCCTGTATAAGGCATATAACCTGCATTGTATGGCCTAATATTCTGCTGGGCAAATGATATTTTCCCAAAAGTACCCACAAAGATACTGGCCACCTCGTGTGTCTTTAATGTAACCCTGACATGGTTCCTACTGAAAGGTGGGATCTATGGTCCCTCCCCTGGAATCTAGGCAGGCCTGTCAGTGCTTTAAACAGCAGAAATAATGCTTGATGACTTCCGAGACTGGGTCATAAAACATGGCACAGTTTCTTATTTGCTGGAACACTTGAACTCAAAGACCTGAGTCACCATGTAAGAAGTCTGACTCTCCAGATGCCACCACGCTGTAAGAAAACCCAATCCAGTGTGGGGAGATGACATACAGATACTCTGGTCAACACATCCAAGTACTAGTACAGACCCCAGTCAGCCCCCAGTAAACACAGGAGATATATGAGTGAAATCGCCTCCAGACAGTTTCCCCGGTGGTCCACTCTTCCCAGTTGAAGCCACAAAATTGTGACTACAGACAAGCCATCCCTCTCTGGACGCTGTCCAAATTCCTGACCCACGGGGTCTAAAAACATAGCAAGCTTAGGGATGATTTGTTACCAAAACTAAAACACATACAGGTTTTATGCCTTTAAAAATGAAAACTATCATTTAGGTATGTCCCTACTAAATGCCTGGGGCCACTGGCCAAATGATCAGATCTCAAAGTACCCATTTTCTGCTGACAGCCCCGCAGATTCATAACTATGCATTTTCTTCTAACATCAAAAATGGAATTCTGCCCAGAAAATGCAATGGAAACAATGTCAATAAATCATATCTTTTAAAATGCATGGTTTTCAGTAGCTATTTAAAGAAATAAATACTGAAGGGATATATTGGTGTCTTTCTCAGTAACCCTTTTTTTTCCCTTGTATCAAGTCCCAACATTTGGGGCCTGAAACATCATGTTCAGTGAAATGAAGTGGCTACCTCAGTGGTCCTTTCACAAATCAGGTACCTTCTCTAGGTTCTAGCCCCAAGTTCTCTTCCAGTCGACAGTTAAAGGGCAGTCCTGGGACCTCCTTGGTGGCTTAAGAATCCAGTGGTTAAGAATCTGCCTTCCAACACAGGGGACGAGGGTTCAATCCCTGGTCTGGGAATCAAGGTCCCACATGCCGCAGGGCCACGAAGCCCACGTGCTAAACTAAGACGTGATACAGCCAAATAAATAAGTGTATTTTTTTTCCTTTCAAAAAAAGGACAATACTAATTAACCGGGATAAACTTCTATTAATCCCAACCTCTGTGTTCTTTATTCAGGGCAGTGTGTGTTACAGAAAGAGGACAGACACCAGAAAAGCATGCCTATTTATATGAGGGGCTTCAGAATCTAGCCAATTTGTGTTCAATCCCTGTCGCAGCCATTTAATCCCTGTGTAAATGTGGACAAGACACATTTCGCTAAGTCTCCTTCTCTTCTTCAAGTAGAAAATGACATCTGCCTCACAGGTTTCTTTTAAGGGAAAAAAAGGACGTAACATTTGGAAGTCACCTTATAAAGCGCCTCCTGTATCTCCTGCATTGCAGGCAGATTCTTCACCTGTTGAGCCACTGGGGAAGCCCAATAAAGCGCCTAGTGTCCACTGATACGAATGGTTTCCCTTCCTTATTTCTGAGCATGTGGAAACAACCTCGTAGAGTGTGATACTGATGGAAGAGGCCACATCCTGCCTCTTCCCAGAAAGAATGTGTCTCTGCCTTCCTCTTTCCCTTTCTTTAGATTTGTCCTCTATGATTTTATTTGCAGCTGAACTCGATCCTCTTAGCAAATATTTAGCAAGAGATTAATGGTGACAGGAATTACACACTTTCTCCACAACCAAAAATAAAATATCCATTGTGAAACGAAATGTAAAAATAAGGTTTTTTACACCCATTCACAACAGTTTCACAACAGTCTTAAAAAACATGGGAGGAGGTATGCAATTCAGAATGAAAGAAAGACTGGCTTATAATTTTTCCAGAAGAAAAGATTACTGGGAACCAGGAGAAAAGATGTGAAAACTTGTAAAGTTAAGATAAATTTTAAGTTAGAAAAAAATTTAATTGAGAGAAGGAACGTAACAGCAACTGATGTGCTGACAAAGGGGAGACAGATTGTTAGCATTTGACTAAAGACCTCTGCTGCTACTGCCGCTAAATTGCTCCAGTCGTGTCCGACTCTGTGCAACCCTATAGATGGCAGCCCACCAGGCTCACCTGTCCCTGGATTCTCCAGGCAAGAACACTGGAGTGGGTTGCCATTTCCTTCTCCAATGCATGAAAGTGAAAAGTGAAAGTGAAGTCGCTCAGTCGTGTCTGACTCTTAGCGACCCCATGGACTGCAGCCCACCAGGCTCCTCTGTCCATGGGATTTTCCAGGCAAGAGTACTGGAGTGGGTTGCCACTGCCTTCTCTGAAAGACCTCTAAATACAGCCAAATATAAATATTTATTAAGCAACCAAGCCCAAGGCATGGAGCTTTGAATCATAGAAATGTGTCTTAAGCCTAAGGTATAGCTGCAGATCTCCAGGAAAAGCTTTCTAAACATCAAGACTTAAGAAAGACAAACGGAAAGTGTGATAATAGTAATGGCCAATACATATATAGTAACTTTCACATTTATAAAAACTTTCTGAAGAGTTTGTGTGCGTGCTCTCTTCAGTCATGTCCAATTCTGTGTGATGCTATGGACCACCAGGCTCCTCTGTCCAAGGGATTCTCCAGGCAAGAATATTGGAGTGGGTTGCTATACCTCTGCCAGGGGATCTTCCTGACTGAGGGATCAAACCTGCGTTTCTTATGGTTCCTGCATTGGCAAGCAGGTTCTGTACCACTAGTGCCTCCTGAGGAGGAATACTATTGTTCTCAAACAAGCAATATAAAGTCTTCAGTTTTCTTACTTAACTCTATTGAATTGTTTTATTTTCACAGTTCAAAAATAAATATCTTTCAGGTACTCAGTGAAAAATTTTCCTCCCATCCTATATTCCATCTTACTAGCATCAAACACCCTCACAGGCAATCACTGTTCAGAGTTTCCAGTGTATCTTTCTAAAGCTTTCAAATAAACTTTTTAACAGTTACCAGTTTTCAGAAAAACTACAAAGGTAGCACAGTCCTTGAAAACCCCATAGCCAGTTTCCCCTATATCAGTTCAGTTCAGTCGCTCAGTCGTGTCCAACTCTTTGCGACCCCATGAATCGCAGCACGCCAGGCCTCCCTGTCCATCACCATCTCTCGGAGTTCACTCAGACTCACATCCATCGAGTCAGCGATGCCATCCAGCCATCCCATCCTCGGTCGTCCCCTTCTCCTCCTGCCCCCAATCCCTCCCAGCATCAGAGTCTTTTCCAATGAGTCAACTCTTCGCATGAGGTGGCCAAAGTACTGGAGTTGCAGCTTTAGCATCATTCCTTCCAAAGAAATCCCAGGGTTACATTTATCACAATCAATAATCAGTACATTACTATTGTAAACTAAAGTCAATATCTTAGCCAAATTGCCTTAGTTTCTACCTAATATCCTTTTTTTCTGTTTCATAATCCCATCCAGGATACGACACTATTCAGTCATCACATCTCACTAGATTCCTTTTAACTATCACAGTTCAGACTTGCCTTTGGACCTTGAGAATTTTAAGGAGGACTGATATTTTGCAATATTTCCCCCAAGTGGGATTTATCTGATGTTTTTCTCATGCTTAGACTCCGGTTTGGGTTTTTAGAAGGAAAGCCACAGAGGTAAAGTGTAATTCTAACATAGCAAGGATACACACACTAGCACCATGACTTGTTACTACTGATGCTAACTAACCTTGCTGCTAACCTACCCGGCTGAGTAGTGTCAGGTTTCTTGCCTGGAGAATCCCGTGGACAGAGAAGCCTGGCGGGCTACAGTCCATGGGGTCGCAAAGAGTCGGACACAACTGAGCGACTAACACTTTCACTTTCTCCACTGTAAAATTAGTCTTCTCCCTCCCTTTCTATACTGTGTTTTTTGGAAGCAGTCTCTATACGCAGTCCACACTTAAGCAGTTAGAAGTTACGTTCCACTGAGGGTGAAGTATCTACATTCCTTAATTGGAATTCTGTAGCAAAGGAGGTCTATTCATTCCAACTATTTATTCATTCATTTATTTACAACAGTATGTATTCATGGGTTATCATTTTATACTCTGGGTCATTATCTAATATTAGTTGATTTTGTTCTTATATCTTCCTGCTTTCACCACTGGAACCTTCTTCAGTTGGCTGCTATGTCCCTTTAACATATTCCCGTCATTTGCAGTCCTTTGGAGTTGTTTTGAACACTTCCTTAGCTTCTGGTACTACAAGATATTAAAGGCTTTTCTAATGTACTTTTCTGGCTCAGTCCTAAAATCAGTCATTTCTCCAAGGAGACCTGGTTGCTTTAGTTGTTTTAGAAGCCAAGATCTGAGCACTTGGTGTGCTCACTGTTACTGTGGTATTGTCGCTAAAAGCCCTCTGTGCTGAAAGAACAAACAAATATACATATATATTTGAAATACACATGTGTGTGTATATATATATATACACACACACAGTATATACGTACTGTTTATTATACCACATATCTGTAAATATTTCAATATCTATTTACACCTAAATTAAGCTAAGCATGAGCTTACACTGATGTCTTTAATTCATTACCATATGGATCATCCTGGTCTCTTAATAGATAAAGTCATCTGTATGTAACTCCCCATAATCCACCATCCATTTACTTAATTATACACCTCTAGTCTACATGTGTGGTGATTTTAGAATTGTTAACCCACATCCTCATGTAAACAACTTTAAACTATAGGTAAGTATCTACACACAGTTCCTCTGACCTTTAGTCTTAGACTCTACTTGTTTCCAAAGTTGCTAAGGTCAACAACTTTTCTCCAATCCTCTTTTTATTGAGGTTGTTTCACACATTTGTAATACAGTTAGATTGTTAAGTCACAATCTGCAATCCATCCTAGGATCCTCTGATCCTCTGAATAATGCTTTTAATATGCACATACTAAGGTTCATTTTTGTGTTGTAAATTTCAATGGGTTTTTGACAAATGCATAGTGTCATGTATCTATCATTAAAGTATCATACACAATAGCTCCATTACCAGAAAATACCCTCTCTATTTCACCGATTCAACCCTCTCCCAATCCTCAAATCCCTGGGACTCACTGATCTGTTTATCACCTTTTTTTCACCTTTTCCAGAATGTCATATAAATGAAATTATACAGTATGTAGCCTTTTCAGGCTGAATTCCTTTACCAGGAATATTAAATACACATTTAAGTTTAATTCATATTGTTACATAACTTGATAGTTCATTCCTATTTTAGCACTGAAGAGTATCATACCAGTTTCCTTGTCCATTTACCCACTGAAGGATATTTTGGTTGCTGGTAAAACCTTTTCTGTTACACTATGACCTAAAACAAGTTGATAAAGTATACTTTCATAAATAAAGATAAAACATTTATCTTTTTCTCCCCACCTAACCCTGCCAGAATTTGGCTTCTCCAACAGGCTCTCTATGGCCTTGATGGTTTAATGCAGCTGGATTACAACTAGTTATACTAATCAGTTTTAATTTGTTGTTTCCAAATTCCTTATGTTTTGTGTTTCTGCTACACTATGTCATGTATGGATGCGAGAGTTGGACTGTGAAGAAAGCTGAGCACCGAGGAACTGATGCTTTTGAACTGTGGTGTTGGAGAAGACTCTTGATGCTAAAGCTGCAACTCCAGTACTTTGGCCACCTCATGCGAAGAGTTGACTCATTGGAAAAGACTCTGATGCTGGGAGGGATTGGGGGCAGGAGGAGAAGGGGACGACCAAGGATGAGATGGCTGGATGGCATCACTGACTCGATGGACGTGAGTTTGAGTGATCTCCGGGAGTTGGTGATGAACAGGGAGGCCTGGCGTGCTGCGATTCATGGGGTCGCAGAGAGTCAGACACGACTGAGCGACTGAAGTGAACTGATGACTTCGTTAATGTCACTAGCCATATTAATTATAAAACTGTTGTCGCAGACAGTACGCGGTGTGTAATCAGGCCTCCAACAAAAATAATGATAACTAGGCGACTTGAAACAATTGATCAGATGCATAGTTCTGTATGCAATCAATGATTGTAATAGTCCAACCCTAGACATGTGAAGACGCAAAAAGGAAAACATTTCCTAAGTCATAATAGATTAGTAAGACAGGATCCAGAGAATCTTTTAATTTACTAACAGGGCCTAATCCAGAAATTAGCACCTGGAGTAGCATATCAACACGAAGCTTCACCTGATCTGGGAGGAGCATTCCTACCACTGCAGGGCAAAAATTTGTCATGAAACGTCTCCGAAACACTGGTTGAATTTCAGACCAAGAAGGGGAACTGAGAAATGGAATACTTCCTGCCATGTCAGTATATAGGGATGTCACAAGTCATCAGCAACTGCAGGCCTTGAATGTGAGCAGGTGAGTCCTGAAGGTACTCAGGAAGGAGAGTAATGTCTGCCATGTAGCAGCCGTTGGACTGTAGCCAGTCCCAATGGTAACGCCTAAGGAAAGGAAACTCAGGATATTCAAACACAGAAAACTGGCCCCAGACAGCTGAGGCACATATCAAAGAATGACTTCAGTGAGCCCAGATTCTTGCATTTTCCCACACAAAGAAAAGTGCTAAATTTCTTAACTTGGGTTATCTGGTGTTCTTTAATTAACAATAATCTTCTGATGTTCCTACAACCTGCCCTTTGTTGTAAAACTTCTATATAACCTGGCTCATCCTCTTCCCCATCCCTACATTCAGAGCAGTTTTCTCAGGATTACTTGAAATACTATCTCCTGGGCTTGAAGTCCTAAAACTTTCTGCCAAATAAAATGCAACTCAAAAATAAAAGGAAAGAAAAAAAATGAATAAAGCAAATTATAACCTTTGTGTGCAGGTTTTGTGTGAAAATAAGTTTCCAAATCAACTGTGTAAATATCTGAGTATGATTGTTGGATTATATAATAAGACTATGTGTAGCTTTATACCATCAAATAGTTTCTAAAGTGGCTGTACTATATTACATGCCCACCAGCAATGAATTAGAGTTCCTATTGCTCTACAGCCTCATCAGCAATTGGTGTTGTCAGGTTTTTTGGATTTTAGCCATTCTAATCAGTGTGTAGTGGTATCTCATATTTAATTTGAATTTCCCTGATGGCAATAATACTGAGCCTTTTTTCATGTTCTTGTTACAGAAACCAGTACTCGAGAAACCAAGCTCCACACTCAGAGAGTTGGAGAACTCGGGTTTATTATGCCAGCGGGCGCAGAGGACTTAACACTCCAAGCTCTGAGCCCTGACAAAGGGATTACAGAGTTTTTGTAGACAGACTGCAGTGGGCAACACTAGCTGTTAATAGGTTGGTTTAAACTAAGGGGTATGGCGCACACAGGAACAGCAGTCAGGATGGGGAGGGGGATGCCGGGCCTGGACAGGCATAATTAAGCAGGTTTGCAGGGGCTGGGCAGTTACAAAGAGCAGGACAAGGGTGAGAGTGAGATAAACTCCAGTTCCTAGTATTGCAGGTCCCCACTCTAAGACTATGTGACCTACATGATGTAGACTTTGCAAGGGGCAAACTGAGTTACAGAGGGAAAAGGAGATTATGTAAAATTTTAACTTTTCCTCTTCATTCTTATTTGTCATTTACATATCTTCTTTGGTAAGGTGTCTGTTCAGATATTTTGCTCATTTTTTTTAATGTGAGTTTTTAAAGTTCTTTACATATTTTGGACACAAGTCCTTTCAGATGTTTTGCAAATATTTATCCCATGCTGAGGTTTTTAATTCTCCTAATAATATCTTCTGCAAAGCATAAGGTTTTAGTTTTAGTAACATTCAACTTATCCATTTTTTTTTCATGATAAAATCTTATCACCAAACCCAAGGTCATGTAGATTTTCTCTTATGTTTTCTTCTAGAAGTTTGATAATTTTACATTTTACATTAAGGTATATGTTTCATTTTGAATTCATATTTGTGAAAGGGGAAAGGTTTTCGTCAAAGTCTTTTTACATAAGGATGTCCAATTGTTTCATCCTTTGATAAAGACTATCCTTTCTTCCAGAAGTTTTTACGCTACAAAAGCAAATATGAATATATGTTTCCCATTTTTCTAAACATTAGTGGTAGTATATCACACTTGCAGTTCTACACTTTTTTCAATTAATGTAACAAGAGATCTTTTTATACATGCAGCTTATCCTTACAGTTTTCAATTGTTATTTGATAAATATACTCCTGTTTAAAATTTAAATGACTGCTTTATACCACAAATCCAGACTACAACTGCTTAAAGGTCCATCTCTTCATGGCTAAGCCAGAGATACATAATGTGAAAGCAGAATTAAAAATCATATGCAAGGAATGGCACACAGTGTTAAGACTAGTAAACAGCAAGCGCTAAGTAGTCTAAAGCAGTAGTATGAAGACCTTTGATATACATGGCTTCCTCCAAGGAACTTACACACTACTTATGGTAAAACCAAAAAAAAAAAAAAAAAAAATTCAAGTCAGACCTTTAAAAAGAGGGGAAAAATCCATTCTTCAACAGTGATCCAGGAAAATTTCAAGGAGACAGATGAGAACTATTACACTGGAGGGAGAAAGCTAAGAAGATAAATCGGGAGAAAATACAGCTAAGAACATGCAGGGAGAAATGTGTCTGGAACTCTCAGGCAACAGAGAAAGAACAAGTACAGAGAGCATTGAGGACGTGTGCAAAGAGGGGAGCAGAGGAGTTAGGCAACAACCGAAAGGGTCTGAAGGAGGAAACAGAACAGGCTCTATCCTGAAAGCAGGACTCCATCTTGGGCCAGATTGTGGACTTTGAGCTTTATGCCCAGTATCTATGGAAATGACATTCCAAATGGAAAACAAGGCCCCTGGAAGGAAGAGCCCTAGGGCTCTCCATCACCTAAAAGAATACCCTAATTAAAACCCTAATTATCTGTGTAACTGAATAGAATCATACATTCTGTTATGCCTATTGGGGTATGACCACAGGACTATTGATAATTGTCCACTGTTAATTACCTAGGCTTAAGGCATATGAATCACAGTTAACTTTGATTGTATCTTTCTATTTCCTTTGTTCAGATTAGTTTCAGGGAACCTTATACATTAGGGTATATAAGGTTTTCACAAAAACTGGTCGGGGTCCTTGGCTAAGAGGAGACTGCCTTGGGCCCACCGGCGTAATAACCTGCACTCCACTATCGGCATTGTCCTTCTGAGTGAGTTTGTTTCCTGGAATGCGTGGCTACAACAGGTCAACTGGGACTAGATTCATAGAACCAATCTCTGACATCTAGCCTTTACCCTACACCCTAGTGGTTCTCAAGCCATTTCCCACTGCGACAAAAAGATGAGTGATGTTCACGGGCATGAACCACTCCCCAAGGTGTCAATTTCTGGTACATTACCTCTAACTCCAGTCCTTTCTCTCTCCTCTCAGAAAACATCAGATCAGTGGCTACCTGACCCCACTCTGTTCGGTTAGGGTACTTTTTAGCATAAATGAATGATGCATTTCTATCTCCAATAACAACCTATTTTCTAAGGTGTATACTTATATAGCCAACTGTGAACTCAACTCCACCTGGGTCCTTCAAATTCAGTAAGCTCAAGATAAACCTCCTGACCCAGCAGAAAAGACTGATCTCAAAATAATGAGAAAAATTAAGGGTATATAAGGTGAAGCTGAGAAAATGGACATAGAGGCACTTAAAAGCCATGTTTAAGAATTCTAGTCTTAAGCTCAATATCAATGACAAGTTATCAATGAATTTTAAACTTTGGGTGTGGGTGGTTGGAAGGAATGAAGGACTATGACTTCTCATTGGTCTTGTGCACTCTCCATTTTTCTCTCTGCACACCAATCTTTCACTTTGCTCTCTGCACACTAATCTTTCAAGTCTCTGCACTTAGCATGTTCCTTACGCTTGTTACCTGGAAGACTCTTACTCCCCTTCTTTGCCTAGTTGACTTTTTCTTATCCCTAACTCTCACTCTAAGAAAGGAAGACTTGTATTTGTTCCCCACGACCACCCAGGATTTTTCAGGGACTATGTTCCTTTCCTTCACAGAACTCATCTGTTTCTGCTTAGACATTCTTCTCATTTTGTAAAGCTCTGTCTCACTGGACTACATGTTCTATGAACACAGAGACCACGTGTGAATTTGCTCTTCACTGCATCTTCAGAGCCTAGCATAGCACCGAGAATAGAGAATTAATAATCTTGGAATAAATAGTACATTAACAAATCTCTGGATTTAGGGGGAAGATTAGGATTTTTGGGGGGGTAGGAGTTGCTTGTTGGTTGGTGGGCCATGCCATACAATATGTGAGATCTTAGTTTCCTGACCAGGGATCAAACCTGTGCCCCCTGCATTGGAAATGCAATCTTAATCAGTGGACTGCCAGGGAAATCCCTGGCTTTTATCAGTAGCTATAAATCACATATGGCAAATTTCACAGTTTATTATGATATAAAGTGCTTTGAAGTTGAGAATCTCTGTTGCAGAAAATAAAAGTACCTCATCTAGAGGTAATTTAGTAAAAGCATTATTTAAATAATGATAATATTCATAATAATTGCTAATATATTCAAGTTCTTACTGCATATCAGCTTGATAAGTATTTCATATACAATATGTCAGTGAATTCTTAGAACAACCCTGTGAATGAGGAACCTGCATTATCTTCAATTAACAAGTGAAGAAACGAAGTCAGAAAGAAGTTGGTTAACTTGACCAAAGACACAAAGCTAGCATGATGATGTCTAAGCCAGACTCTTTCTGATCAGATAAAAGAACCGTGAGAATCAACACAGACTCATTTGCCCGTGACTGAAACTACTGCCCATAGGAGTTATTGGGAAGGCAGGCATCATGGGCAAAAAACTGCACTGCAAGAGGCCAGCCACTCTGGGCCAGAAACAAACTCACACTTTGAACAGACCTAAGGTAGAACCCACCTTTGTCTATGATGCTGATTTCTCCACAGTACTGGAGGCTGAGAGTGACTACCTTAGGGAACACAGTCCGGTGATCCCCAAATGCTTCTGTTAGGAAGATCTGAGTTCTCAAAATATACTGAGGTACATTGGATGTAAAGTACTTACCATAACTATACTGCTGTAAAACTCACTAAATATCTATTATTATTATTATTAAATGTTGCTTTTACTGAATCACCTTGACAAGCAATTTTTATTTTCTACAATGATTCTCAACTTCAATGTCAAAGCAATTTGATGTGTCATAATAAGTTGTGAAATGTGCCATATGTAATATATCACTGTTAATAAAAAACAGAGACTCATTAATCTATTCACTCACTCATTCTCAAAATAATTATTTAATCTCCACTATATGCTAAGACCTGCACTAAGCTTGAAGTTTCAATAAGCAAAAATAGACAAGGTCCATGTGTTCATAGAGCTTACAATCCAGTTGGAGATAAAAGCATTGTCAAAATTACAAGAAAAAAGTACAACTCGAAAGAGATAAGTGCTGTGATGGAACAAAAAACAGTCTTATGACAAAGTCAAATCAATTTAAGTCCCACTGGGAGAAGGCTACCTGGACTGGTAAGCACAGGATAAATGTGAGCGCTGTAAATAATCTCTCTTGAACATTCAGGGTTACTGTGAAGAACCAGGTTTACAAAAGAGACTCGGAGATGAGTTCAGCCAGACCTAAGACATACCGTCCATTCACTATAAGATAAAGACACTCAATAGGTGATGGCTCATATAGTACATCTCTCAGGGGGCCTTTAAGAAGAAAAGTATCACAAGTTCACCAGCCCACCTGACACTTCAAGGCCTCCTGCATAGCCAGCATGCCCACTAGAGGAAATAATCACCAAACATTTCCATGAGTGAGCTTATTGCCACCACTGACTCTGAATTCCAGGTCCCCTCCTCAAAAGAGGACACCTGGATCAGGTGAATTCATCTAAAGTCAATTTACCTAGGGCTAATACATGTAAGGGGCAGGAGGAGAAGGGGACGACAGAGGATGAGATGGCATCACTGACTCAATGGATGTGAGTTTGAGTGAACTCCGGGAGTTGGTGATGGACAGGGAGGCCTGGCATGCTGCAATTCATGGGGTCGCAAAGAGTCGGACACGACTGAGTGACTGAACTGAACTGAATATGTCTAAACCAAAGAAGTGATGCTTTTGAACTGTGGTGTTGGAGAAGACTCTTGAGAGTCCCTTGGACTGCAAGGAGATCCAACCAGTCTATTCTAAAGATCAACCCTGGGTGTTCTTTGGAAGGAATGATGCTAAAGCTGAAACTCCAGTACTTTGACCACCTCATGTGAAGAGTTGACTCACTGGAAAAGACTCTGATGCTGGGAGGGATTGAGGGCAGGAAAAAATGGGGATGACAGAGGATGAGATGTTTGAATGGCATCACCGACTCGATGGAAGTGAGTTTGAGTGAACTCCGGGAGTTGGTGCTGGACAGGGAGGCCTGGCGTGCTGTGATTCATGGGGTCGCAGAGTCGGACATGACTGAGTGAACCGAACTGAACTGAACTGAATACATGTAAAGTGAAAATTTGCCTAAAGCAGCTTTTTCTAAAACCAAGTTGCACTAAATCCAGTTTACCTTCCTATTACACACAAATTCTTATGAATTTCACCAACATCATAGTTTACATCAGCGGCACTATTATAGGAAATTATCATTAGGTAAACTGTTAGGTAAATTGGTTTTAGAATAATTCACTTTGGGCAAATTGATGCATATAAGTCCAACCTCTGAACGTTCAGAAAGAAGATGAAGTGACTCCACACTGCAAGGCTGCCTCTCACACTCAACAGAACTTAAAGAAGCAGTGTAACCAGAGTCCAACCAGCCTCTCATGAGAGCTCGTGGGCTTCAAAATTAACCAATTTGTACTGGACTGCCAGAATTCCTGTTATGCTCCCCCTCTCCATCATGCCTGCTTAAGGGCTAAAGAAACTTCCTGGACACCATCATCCTGAAGCTGACTTTGTCTTCACCCTTGATCAGCTCAGATCACTCAGGTGACTCGGAGGTAGAGCCTGTGTGAAAATAGCATCTTTGAAAAAGTGCTCCATAGACTCTGAGGTGCACATGAATCATCTTGTTAAAAATGCAGGTTCTGATTCAGTGAGTCTGGCTGAGGTTTAGGACACTGAATTTCTAATAAACCCCAGTGATGCCCCTGCTGCTAGTCTGCATGCCACGCTAGCTATAGCAAGGTCTTACAAGATGAGTATGGCTTTTGAGATGCACTAGAGGTAAAAACTTCTGGATATGAGGAGGTAATTAGGAGGTACTCATCTCTGGTCTTGGACACAGGATGCAAGATTAAGGCAATTAGAGACTAGCTTGTATGTTCTTGGAGTTGGAAGCTATGACTTAAATTTTCCCTGAAATCAGAGAGTGTTTGCTGGGCAAATGCTTTCCAATACTAAGAAAGCTTCACAAGTCAAATCTCTTAAAAAGAAGATGGAGCAATTTCTTTGTTGTTGATTAGTCACCAACATGTCCGACTCTTTGGCAATCCATAGGCTTCAGCCCACCAGGCTCCTCTATCCATGGGATTTCCCAGGCAAGAATACTGGAGCGGGTTGCCACTTCCTCCTCCAGGGGATCTTCCTGACCCAAGGAATGAACCTGTGTCTCCTGCATTGGCAGGCGGATTCTTTACCAGTGAGCCACCATGGAAACCCATACCAAGAATTTCAGTTATGTAAAATATATCCCTGCCTATCTCGGAAAGGCATCCAGAAAGGTGCTTCCCTCTCCCTCTCCACACCAGAGGGCCTAGAAAAACATTTTCGGGGGCTAAGAACGTCCTTTAACAGAAGACCTTAAACCACAAAGGTGATGAGCAAGTTAGATGAAGAAAGAAGCTCGAGAGAGCCATGGGTCAAGCTTCTGAAGGATGGCTCCCCATGCTGTGCCTCTTTCCATAAACAGACCCACAAGAACTCCGTCTCTGCCCAGTGACTCAAAAGCAGTTTCTCACTTGCAGCATGGCAAAGACCTTTACAAATTGCTTCCTTTAATTACCAAAGGAAACACAGAAACTTACAATAAAGAAAACTATCAAGTTCCACTTTAACCAAGTGATCAAGGTCAGCACAATCAGTAATAAGATTATCATCATCAGAAACCCCTTGACAGGATGCTCAGAGACTGCATCATGTCATTTCTGTAGTATTGTTTCCCCAAAAGGCTTAACTTCAAAAAAAAAAAAAAAAATGTCATTTGTAGCAATATGGATGGACAGAGGCCTGGCATGCTGCAATTCATGGGGTCGCAAAGAGTCGGACACGACTGAGTGACTGAACTGAACTGAATATGTCTAAACCAAAGAAGTGATGCTTTTGAACTGTGGTGTTGGAGAAGACTCTTGAGAGTCCCTTGGACTGCAAGGAGATCCAACCAGTCTATTCTAAAGATCAACCCTGGGTGTTCTTTGGAAGGAATGATGCTAAAGCTGAAACTCCAGTACTTTGACCACCTCATGTGAAGAGTTGACTCACTGGAAAAGACTCTGATGCTGGGAGGGATTGAGGGCAGGAAAAAATGGGGATGACAGAGGATGAGATGTTTGAATGGCATCACCGACTCGATGGAAGTGAGTTTGAGTGAACTCCGGGAGTTGGTGCTGGACAGGGAGGCCTGGCGTGCTGTGATTCATGGGGTCGCAGAGTCGGACATGACTGAGTGAACCGAACTGAACTGAACTGAATACATGTAAAGTGAAAATTTGCCTAAAGCAGCTTTTTCTAAAACCAAGTTGCACTAAATCCAGTTTACCTTCCTATTACACACAAATTCTTATGAATTTCACCAACATCATAGTTTACATCAGCGGCACTATTATAGGAAATTATCATTAGGTAAACTGTTAGGTAAATTGGTTTTAGAATAATTCACTTTGGGCAAATTGATGCATATAAGTCCAACCTCTGAACGTTCAGAAAGAAGATGAAGTGACTCCACACTGCAAGGCTGCCTCTCACACTCAACAGAACTTAAAGAAGCAGTGTAACCAGAGTCCAACCAGCCTCTCATGAGAGCTCGTGGGCTTCAAAATTAACCAATTTGTACTGGACTGCCAGAATTCCTGTTATGCTCCCCCTCTCCATCATGCCTGCTTAAGGGCTAAAGAAACTTCCTGGACACCATCATCCTGAAGCTGACTTTGTCTTCACCCTTGATCAGCTCAGATCACTCAGGTGACTCGGAGGTAGAGCCTGTGTGAAAATAGCATCTTTGAAAAAGTGCTCCATAGACTCTGAGGTGCACATGAATCATCTTGTTAAAAATGCAGGTTCTGATTCAGTGAGTCTGGCTGAGGTTTAGGACACTGAATTTCTAATAAACCCCAGTGATGCCCCTGCTGCTAGTCTGCATGCCACGCTAGCTATAGCAAGGTCTTACAAGATGAGTATGGCTTTTGAGATGCACTAGAGGTAAAAACTTCTGGATATGAGGAGGTAATTAGGAGGTACTCATCTCTGGTCTTGGACACAGGATGCAAGATTAAGGCAATTAGAGACTAGCTTGTATGTTCTTGGAGTTGGAAGCTATGACTTAAATTTTCCCTGAAATCAGAGAGTGTTTGCTGGGCAAATGCTTTCCAATACTAAGAAAGCTTCACAAGTCAAATCTCTTAAAAAGAAGATGGAGCAATTTCTTTGTTGTTGATTAGTCACCAACATGTCCGACTCTTTGGCAATCCATAGGCTTCAGCCCACCAGGCTCCTCTATCCATGGGATTTCCCAGGCAAGAATACTGGAGCGGGTTGCCACTTCCTCCTCCAGGGGATCTTCCTGACCCAAGGAATGAACCTGTGTCTCCTGCATTGGCAGGCGGATTCTTTACCAGTGAGCCACCATGGAAACCCATACCAAGAATTTCAGTTATGTAAAATATATCCCTGCCTATCTCGGAAAGGCATCCAGAAAGGTGCTTCCCTCTCCCTCTCCACACCAGAGGGCCTAGAAAAACATTTTCGGGGGCTAAGAACGTCCTTTAACAGAAGACCTTAAACCACAAAGGTGATGAGCAAGTTAGATGAAGAAAGAAGCTCGAGAGAGCCATGGGTCAAGCTTCTGAAGGATGGCTCCCCATGCTGTGCCTCTTTCCATAAACAGACCCACAAGAACTCCGTCTCTGCCCAGTGACTCAAAAGCAGTTTCTCACTTGCAGCATGGCAAAGACCTTTACAAATTGCTTCCTTTAATTACCAAAGGAAACACAGAAACTTACAATAAAGAAAACTATCAAGTTCCACTTTAACCAAGTGATCAAGGTCAGCACAATCAGTAATAAGATTATCATCATCAGAAACCCCTTGACAGGATGCTCAGAGACTGCATCATGTCATTTCTGTAGTATTGTTTCCCCAAAAGGCTTAACTTCAAAAAAAAAAAAAAAAATGTCATTTGTAGCAATATGGATGGACCTAGAGATTATTCAATTAAGTGAAGTCAAAGACAAATAGCATGATACTGTTTGTAAGTGGGATCTGAGAAAATGATACAAATGAACTTATTTACAAAACAGAAAGATTCACAGATGTAGAAAATAACTTATGGTTACTAAAGGGGATAGCAGGATGTGGGGAGAAGGGAGTTTGGGACTAATATATACACACAACTGCTGCTGCTAAGTCGCTTCAGTTGTGTCCGACTCTGTGTGACCCCATAGACAGCAGCCCACCAGTCTCCCCTGTCCCTGGGATTCTCCAAGCAAGAACCCTGGAGTGGGTTGCCATTTCCTTCTCCAATGCATGAAAAGTGAAAGTCAAGTCGCTCAGTCGTATCCGACTCTTAGCAACCCCATGGACTGCAGCCTACCAGGCTCCTCCGTCCATGAGATTTTCCAGACAAGAATACTGGAGTGGGGTGCCACTGCCTTCTCCGAATATATACACACTGTTGCTGCTGCTGCTGCTGCTAAGTCGCTTCAGTCGTGTCTGACTCTGTGCGATCCCATAGACCGCAGCCCACCAGGCTCCCCTGTCCCTGGGATTCTCCAGGCAAGAACATTGGAGTGGGTTGCCATTTCCTTCTCCAATGCATGAAAGTGAAAAGTGAAAGTCAAGTCGCTCAGTCGTATCCGACTCTTAGCAACCCCATGGACTGCAGCCTACCAGGCTCCTCTGCCCATGGAATTTTCCAGGCAAGAGTACTGGAGTGGGGTGCCATTGCTTTCTCCATATACACACTACTATATATAAAATAGATAAACAAGGACCTACTGTATAGCACAGAGAATTATATTCAATACATTGTAATAACCTATAGTGGAAAAGAATCTGAAAAAGAATGTATGTGTATGTGTGTGTGTGTGTGTGTGTGTGTGTGTGTGTGTATAGTTGATTCACTTTGCTGTAAACCTGAACTAACACTGTAAATTAGCTATACTTCAATTTTTTAAAAAGGGCTTAACCATGAGAAAATATCAGAAACTCCAACTGAAGGGTATCCTACAAAATAACTGGTCAGTATTCAAAAATGTCAAAGTCACAAAAGAAAAGTCTGGGAAACTGCCACATTTTGGAGATTAAGGAGAAATCGTAACTAAATACAAAAGTGGGATCCTAGACAGGATCCTGGAACAGGGAGAAAGAAATGTTATTAGTGGAAAAACTGATAAAATTCAAATAAGGCAGGCAGTTTGGTTAGCAGTCCTACAGCAATGTCAGTTTCCTGCTTTTGATCATTTTTCCAGTTATATGAGATGTCAACATTAGAGGAAGGTAGGTGAGGGATAGGCAAGAACTCTGTACCATTTTGCAACTTCCCTCTAAGTCTAAAATTACTTCAAAGGAAAACCTTAAATGAGTTACTGTTTACTGTGATTACTGTAAACAAATTCCTCCTCCAAAACAGAGAGCCAAGGAGGCCCTACCACTGGTTGACATCTCAACAGGAAAATCTATGACAGTTTCTGTACTTGGGAACAAGGAAAAACAGGATCTCTAGACATTCTGCTTTTTCCCAACAAGATTTTGGCTCATGGCTTCTATTTATCTTCCCCAGGCACTGGAACATTCTTACAATAAAACAAGGGAAGCAATCAACTTACTCTGGTTCCAACTGTGAAATCTACCTTCTACCTGTCACAGTCACAGAAAAGTGAAATCTTAAGAAGAATGACTAGAAAATGAGCTACTGGAATTGACTAGAAGGGACTTTCTGGGGGAAAGAATAAAAAGAAATAGGTAATGACAGTAAGAGAAAGAAATTAAGGGTTCTCCCACTCTACATGAAAGCAGGGAAGCCCAAAGACATACAGAGAAGTTAGTGATCACCAATTACTGGGGAAGAGAAACCCCAAAACAGTTCCGTAAAGCCCTCAATTCCAGCCAGCCACTCTGAGCAACGTTTGAGTAGAAACAAGACCCAATTCTAAACTCTGGATATGAGCAGCCAATAGCTCTTAATCAGTCACTAAGATAATGACAAAGTTACTATTATTATTAGCTCCAGTGTTTGCAAGTTAGATGCAGAGATCAGATTCCAAACATAACTGATTTTAATAGATATCCCAAAAGTAGAGTATACAAAATAAAGCCAGATAAAAAGTTCAACCCATGCCTTTAGGGTTTAGAACAGTAAGCACAGCTGTATGATAATAATAATTACCACAAATTATTGAGTGCTTACTATGTGGCAGATATTGTACCCAAATGTCAGAATAAGCCCAGAGGGGAGGTAGTAAAATAATATGTCATTATGGAGAAGGAAATGGCAACCCACTCCAGTATTCTTGCCTGGAGAATCCCATGGACGGAGGAGCCTGGTAGGCTACAGTCCACGGGGTCGCAAAGAGTCGGACACGACTGAGCGACTTCACTTCGCTTCACATTCCTATTATAGATGAAGAAGCTGAGTTCGAAGATATAAAGTGATCTGATCAAGATAACATGGCCAGGAAGTGGTGGATCAAAGATTTGGACCCAAATTCATATTACACTAAGGATGGCCTTTCCACTCCATGCCACCATGTCTCTAGGATGCTGTAAAGGACATGAAGTTGCTGGCACCAACAGAGAGATACTAAGACTGTTGGCACTGTGGACTGTGAACGAAGGTAGGGGCTGGTAGCAAAGCTTCCTTGGGCACTTACATGATCTTTGTGTATTGTGCTCATCACAATAGACAGCTGTCACTTAAAGTGTCCCCTTTACACCCTCATCACTCCCTCCACAGAGAAGACTGTTTTCAGAAGTAAAATGATGGTGCACACTAACTTCGCATAGAAGGGTCTGCTAACGTTATCACCAAACCCATGTACTTTTCTTCTTGGCACAGAGTCAGCCTCATTTCCCAGACTATTCTGTCAGGTATGGCCATGTGCTAGAATTCCAGCCAAGGAAACGCAAACAGAAGTAGCTGATATACGCTGCTTTTTAGGAATGACCCTCAACTTCCACATACAATCCTCTCCTTTCTGGGTGCTAGAAGATAATCCCTTTGAGTACCACACATTGAAGAGAGCAGAATGACCAAGTAGATGGAGACTGAATCTCTAAATGTCCACCTGAAATACCTGCATGGTCTATTGTGTGAGCAACACACACAGTAAGTCAATTAGAAAACAGTCTCCCAAAACTAATTTTAAAAGATACATGCACCCTATGTTCACAGCAGCACTATTGACAATAGCAAAGACATAGAAACAACCTAAATATCCATCAACAGTTGAATGGATAAAGAAGACAAGGTGTGCGTGTGTGTGTGTGTATATGTGTGGATATATATACCACACACTCACACACAATGGAACAGTACTCAGCCATAAAAATGAATGAAATAATGCCATTTGTAGCTACATGGATGGACATGGGGGAGATTGGATTGTGAGTCTGGGACTAGCAGCTGCAAATTTTATATGTAGAATGGATAAACAAGGTCCTCAGGACTATTTTCAATATCATGTAATAAACCATAAAGGAAAAGAATATGAAAAAAGGTGTATAACTAAATCACTTTGCTGTACGTAACACTGTAAATCAATTTTAAAAAATTCAACCCCAAAGATAAGCCACAAGAATTCCTCTAAGCCATAGAAAAAGCTTCCTGCCACTTCATTTGATAAGGTGCATTGGCAGTGTTTACAAAGTTTTATAGTTGTCTCATTTGATTTTAAATATTCACAAGAATTAAAACGTAGTATTTTGGCATTGGTCACCTAGGTTTTTCAGATCTCAGGACAATGTAAAGGGGTCCATGGAATTAGTAAGTTTAACCTTCACATCTTGACAGTGACAATAAGAATCTCCAACTTAAGGATGAGGACACTGAGACTCAGATAACCCAAGCCAGGGCTCCTCCTCTCTGTTCACTGACCTCAAAAACCAAGGCTGTTTCTTGTCAACCTCAACATGAGCCTCTCAGAGATATAATAGTTAGACCAACTACCAGTAAGCAGCAGAGAGACTGGTCTGAAATTCACATCTTCTGGATGGATAATGTACTGTCTCACATGGAAAGCACTTAACACAAAAGCATAGGCTTATTAGGAAATTCTGGGTCCCTCTGCCTCCACTGCTGCTGCTGCTGCTGCTAAGTCGCTTCAGTCGTGTCCGACTCTGTGCGACCCCATAGACAGGAGCCCAACAGGCTCCCCTGTCCCTGGGATTCTCCAGGCAAGAACACTGGAGTGGGTTGCCATTTCCTTCTCCATTGTGTGAAAGCGAAAAGTGAAAGTGAAGTCGCTCAGTCGCATCCGACTTCTAGCGACCCCATGGACTGCAGCCTACCAGGCTCCTCCATCCATGGGATTTTCTAGGCAAGAGTACTGGAGTGGCTTGCTATTGCCTTCTCCTTAGATGTACCTACAGGGATTAAATTCCACACTGCAAGTTAGACCACCTTTAAGTCTCTTTTACTCCCACTGCCTATAGGAAGACTTCGTTCATTCATCAGCATGTACCATTACAAGTCCAAGCTCTTCCCACAAAGTCATGCATACCAGACTCCTAACAATGTGACCACCACCAACTTTCTGGCTGCATCTGCCGTCTTTATGTTCCCACTCTGCATTTGTAATCACTATCTCCTCTTACCTGGAGTTCTCTTCCTCTCCTGGACACTTACAATTGACACCAGCCCTTCAAGACACAGCTCTAGCATCCCTACAAAGGACTATAAAGATGCTTGATACTCCCAACATTGTCCAAGTCTCCTGGACAGCCGAGCTTCCCCATTCTCATTTGAAACACGTGAACCCCTAAGGGATTTCACTGTCCACATCTAGAGGTCCTCGGCAGATCTGTCCCAAGGGCAAATCTTGGCCTATTAAAATGGCCTATCTCAGGGGAAAAAATATTCTAACGAATCCAATCAATATATTGGGCATCTACGCTAATGTCTTGCCCTGGTAAGTCATATGAAGAAATACGAACACTGGAAAAGAAGATGAGATGACCTTGTTACTAATGGCTTACTGTGTTACACTGCCTATTTGACTTCTTTCTGGAAGGGCTTGGTATCCACTACCCCAGTGTTCACTGAGTCCTGATCAGGTCAGTTTACTAAGCCATTCTCTTGACCTTGACCTCTTCAACTTCTGCATGTGCCCTGGAGTCTTTCTGCTTGTTTTCCAATCTATTTTGTCTAATAATTCAACCTGTATACATTCTCTGACCCCTAACCCAGCGTCAACTGCCAATTCAAGGTGTGCTCCCATCCATTTCTAGCTGGACTTGGTTCTCAGTTCTGACCTGGGACCAACCATGGACTCAGTACAAACCTAATAAAACACAGGGGCCTAAATACTTCTTTACCCTCAGTATAAGCCTCTTAGAGAAAAAAAAAAAAAAGAAAAACTGCACAGCATTGTGCCTACAATTAAAAATATTGCATCACATGCTTTAAATTTTGCTAAGGGGATGAGATAGATCTTATGTTAAGTGTTGTTATTACATATACACAAAATGTTATTTGCACTCATTTAAAATAAAGTATTATGTATATTTTAAAATAACAGAACAAAGATGGCAGGAGGAGACATTTGGAGTTGATGGATATGTTTATGGCATAAGTGGTAGTTTCATAGGTATAGGCATGCGTCCAAACTCATGCTGTTTACATTAAATATATTGATGGATGTCAACTACACTTTCATCAAGTGGCTTTTTTTAGTTCCTCTTCACTTTCTGCCATAAGGGTGGTGTCATCTGCATATCTGAGGTTATTGCTATTTCTCCTGGCAATCTTGATTCCAGCTTGTGCTTCTTCCAGCCCAGCGTTTCTCATGATGTACTCTGCATATAAGTTAAATAAGCAGGGTGACAATATACAGCCTTGACGTACTTCTTTTCCTATTTGCAACCAGTCTGTTGTTCCATGTCCAGTTCTAACTGTTGCTTCCTGACCTGCATATAGGTTTCTCAAGAGGCAGGTCAGGTGGTCTGGTATTCATCACAGTCCAACTCTCACATCCATACATGACTAGTGGAAAAACCATAGCCTTGACTAGATGGACCTTTGTTGGCAAAGTAATGTCTCTGCTTTTCAACATGCTATCTAAGTTGGTCATAACCTTTCTTCCAAGGAGTAAGTGTCTTTTAATTTCATAGCTGCAATCACCATCTGCAGTGATTTTGGACCCCCAAAAATAAAGTCTGACACTGTTTCTACTGTTTCCCCATCTATTTCCCATGAAGTGATGGGACCAGATGCCATGTTCTTCTTTGGAAGGAATGATGCTAAAGCTGAAACTCCAGTACTCTGGCCACCTCATGTGAAGAGTTGACTCACTGGAAAAGACTCTGATGCTGGGAAGGATTGGGGGCAGAAGGAAAAGGGGACGACCAAGGATGAGATGGCTGGATGGCATCACTGACCATTTGGACGTGATGGACGTCCAAATGGTCAGTGCCTTATGCGTGTATTCCCCTTGTTGAGAAATATGACTTCCTGCATCCATTGATGGACGCATCAATGGACGTGAGTCTGAGTGAACTCCGGGAGTTGGTGATAGACAGGGAGGCCTGGCGTGCTGCGATTCATAGGGTCGCAAAGAGTCGGACACGACTGAGCGACTGAACTGAACTGAACTACACTTACTGTGGTGATCATTTTACCATATATACAAACATTGGATCATTATGGTGTATACCTGAAACTAACATGTTATATGTCAATTATATCTCAATTTTTTAAATATTCAAAAAAGTACAGCTTTTTGAATGTCAATCATACTTCAATAAATTGATTTTTTAAAAAAAAAAAAAAAGGGAAAGAGGAAAAGAGAACAGAACTGACCCTACTTTTACTGCCTACCCAGGGGGATCTAGAGAGAGGCCCTCAGCTTATCTCTTTGACAGTATTTAAGAGCTTTCTGATGGCTCGCCCCCTTTGCAAGGCAAGTGGTCCCCAGTAACATGCAAAAAGGACAGAGAGCAGCTTGGATATTCAGAGTAAGCATTATGTGAATTACTACTGAATACAGGCTGAGCCTGTTGTTATGTAAGTTATTGCTGCCCTTTTTAAAAATTTAATTACAGTGTTTGAACATTATCTCATTTTAAAGATCCAGCTACCAAGGCTCAATTAAAATTCTAAGTGTCAGAGTGAGAAAAAGCCCCAAGTGGAGATCTAACTTCATCCTGAGCTTTAAACGTATGAAAACAGTTGGATGCTTTACAATCATAACAAGTCCTTTGGAGATGGACATTATTACCCTACAATCAATTCAAGATGCTTTACAATCCCTTTGCCAGCATGTGAAACCCTTGTGCACTTCATATAAGGAGCTAGTTATAAGCTGATAATATTCATTGCAGAAGAAGAAATATATCCACCCCTTCCCCAATCTCATCATAATCATATTTAAGCTCAACCAGGCACTTGACGCATCTTACTATAATGTGGGAGCGTGAGAACAAGATGCTCAGTGGTAAATTCTCCTGGAAGTGATGCTAGCTGATAATTCATATGCCAAGAAGGGAAAGAGGGAGGGAAGGGATCATGTATCATGCCTTCACTTTTACTGCCATGACCAGAAATACCCTTCATCCTTCCCTCCCTCCACCTACCGCCCCAACCCTCATCCCTCCCCAGCCTTGCAAACTCTTATTTGTGCTACAAATTCCAGGTGAAATGCCACCTATTCTATGAAGACTCCTTTGATTTTCCCTGGAAGTTGGCAGTTTCCTTCTGTGTTTCAACAGAATTTTTCCTCATTTATTCATTCCATAAGTATTGATTGGGTACTTCCACGGTGCCAGGCACTGCTCAAGGTGCCTGAAATATAGCAAAGAAGAAAACAATTGAAATTTCTTCACTTGAGCTACTTATTTAATAGAAGAAAGGGGGAACAAGTAAACATGTTAAGATGAGAAAAGTGAAAGTCACTCAGTCGTGTCCAACTCTTTGCGACCCCATGGACTATACAGTTCATGGAATTCTCTAGGACAGAATACGGGGTAGCCTTTCCCTTCTCCAGGGGATCTTCCCAACCCATGGATCGAACCTAGGTCTCCCACATTGCAGGTGGATTGTTTACCAGCTGAGCCACAAGGGAGTATATAATATAAAACATAAATCAGGGTCATGGGGATAAGAGGATGGCATGGGCAAGGAGGGATGTTTTTGACAGGGCTGCCAGAGAAAGCTTCTCTAATGAGATGTGAGCAACATGAAATGAAGCACAGAGTGGGTCCCGCAGGAAGACATATTCCTCAACAAGGGAAATACACGCAAAAGCCTTAGGACCAAGGCAAGAGGAAGCTGCTCATGTTTGTGAAGTGGCAGGATGGCCATGGGGGTGAACCAAGTGACACCAAAGAAGGGATGAGATCTCAACGCAGGAGATGAGATCAGAGAGACAGACAGTGGCCAGACCATATTGGGACTTGTAGCTATGGTGAACCCCGTGGGTTTTATCCCAAATCAGTGCAGAAGCAATAGAAGGATGGTGAGCAAAGGAGCAACATAAGGCACTCTTCTCTAACCCTTACCCAATGTGTTGCAACCATCGATGGGTCTGACTTCCCAGAGTCACACCTCCATCCCCCATCAACTAGCACAGCATCCTGTTCACAAAGGTGTTTAACTCTTCAGAAAACAAAAGAGAGAACAGAACAAATAGAAGACCCTGAACCGGCCATGCATAAACATGGGCACCAACACTGGCTACCCTATAATATCTTTCTCAGGAAAGGTGTAGCCTCCTAAGTTCTGCATCTCCCCACAGTTACCTTACAGCAGGCTTTATTTAGAAACATCACTGTTCTGTGAGCACAGTTCAGTTCAGTCACTCAGTTGTGTCCGACTCTTTGCGACCCCATGAATCGCAGCACGCCAGGCCTCCCTGTCCATCACCATCTCTCGAAGTTCACTCAGACTCACGTCCATATAGTCCGTGAGCACAGAAATAAGCAATTACTCCAGTCTTCCCAAAACTACAGAGCACCAAGAGTCACTACTGAAAAAGGTTGTTCAAAACCTCTGCAACCAGAATTCCTGGGACATCAAAACAGCATTCCACTCCTTCATAAGGTTCAAGTTCCATTGCTACTACAGTCTGGATTGAAAATCACACCTCACCTTCCAATAATACCCACTATATATCTTTGTAAATGGTTTGCTTGGAAAGAGCTCAAGGGATCAGATAGATTCTCTCCCGATCCCTGAGGTATCATGCAGCCTTAGTAAATAAGTCTTAGAGTCCCGAGGCGCTCTGAAAGATGAAAAAATGAAGTTATTTCGAACCTCTGGAGTTGCTGTACTTCTAGTTCAGAGGCTTTGCAAAAAGTGGGAAAGGAGTCTTATAAATTCTCATTTTTTTCTCAAGTTTAAAATGTCTGAATTTTACCTGCCAATCCACCTATTTCTGGGATCCACACTGGCTTAAAAGAGGGAAATTTGACATCAATCAACCCCATGAGTTGTACTTTTCTTGACTAGACGAGCTCAGGAGCAATTCATTTTCCCTCACCTGAAACTGAACAATTTAAAAGTCTCATCTGACTATTTATAAGTAGATATTGTAGTTGTCATCCTTCCCTGGTGGCTCATACGGTAAAGAATTCACCTGCAGTGCAAGAGACCTGGGTTCGATCCCTGGGTTGGGAAGATCCCCTGGAGAAGAGAATAGCAGCCCACTCCAGTGCTCTTGCCTGGAGGATCCCATGGACAGAGGAGTCTGATGGGCTACAGTCCCTGGGACACAAAGAGCCAGACGCAACTGAATGACTGACACACACACGTTAGTTGTCGGGCCCTTCCTCTTCCTGCCTCTGAATGCTGACAGGTGGACAGAACAGCAGGCAGTGCCCTGGACACCTTCAAGCATCTGAACGACAGCCTTTTTCAGCAGGCCCCTCACTGCTAACCACGGAAGGCGAAGTGCAGGCACCAATGACTAATGAGACTTCACCTGGTTTCATCCCCAGCAAGCCTCCAGTGGCCTCTGGCTACAAATTCTGTGACACCCTCCCCTGTTCCACTGTGTTCAAGGTTCCAAGCCTTTCACAGGCTGCCAAGCTGCTTCTGATTCAGCCATCCTGAATCTATGCTGCACTTGCAGCTTTTGTCCAGTGTCTGTTAGAATGTTAGTTCAGCTAAATGATACTAAATAATACTCCCCAAAGCACTGAATGATAAAAATAAGTTTGAGAACAGCTACAGTGAGTAAGCTGAAAGTGAAAGTTGCTCAGTCGTGTCTGACTCTTTGTGACCCCATGGACTGTACAGTCCAGGGAATTCTCCAAGCCAGGATACTGGAGTGGGTAGCCTATCCATTCTCCAGTGGATCTTCCCAACCCAACTGGGGTATCCTGCATTGCAGGTGGATTCTTTACCAACTGAGCTATAAGGAAAGACTTACAGCTTTTATCCAGTGTTTGTTAGAATGTTAATTCAGCTAAATGATAGTAAATAATACTCCCCAAAGCACTGCATGATAAAAATAAGTTTGAGAACAGCTACAGTGAGTGAGTTGAAGAAACCAATATAATACATTGGTTAAGTAAACCTGCTGAGGAGCCAGGCACCTGGATCGGATGCCTAAGCTCCATCATTTTACTAGCTGGGTGACCCTTGACAAGGCCACCAACAATAATGTTTGATCCTTGTCCATGAAGTGGGGGTAATGATAGAACCAACTTCATCATTCTGTAAGGATTCAATGTAGTGACGCATTTGAAGTGCTTAATACAAGGTCTAGGACTTTATTACCTGATTTTAAAGAGCCGTTAATATGCTAATATTTATTAAGATTCACCATGAAAGACAGAGCATCTGTCATGTTTTTCAAGTTGACTTCATCCCATAACATTAATCTGTTTTACAAGACTATCTTGCAGACTTGATGGTCCTTGGATCCTTTGTGGGGACCTGCCATGTGCTTGTGAGTGATGTATATACTAAGTCAGGATAGAATGCCATCAATCTCAACATGTCCAACCCAACAAAACTGTAATCACTCACATGAGTGAATGACGGAGATAACAGGTGAAAAATGGCATTTAAAGATAACACATTAGTTGAAATCCTTAAGAACGCTTCCGGGTGTTATTTCCAATTCTTCAGATTGGCTTTGTACTCTAGCGCTGCCACCTGCTCTCTGTATTACCTTGGGCACAGTACTCAACCTCTCCCAACAGCAGTTTCCTAATCTCAAAGACGGAAAAACAATACCTACCTTGGCTGTGATGAGGACAAAATGAAACAATGATGGTCAAATATCTAGCACATTCTAGATGATCAATTTTGCCTCCTCTTTCATTATGTTTCAAGATAAGTGCAAATTCAGGCTGAAAGCTATCACCATTTAAGGCAGGTCAGGCCAACAGCCCCAGTTTCTAGCCCAAGGTTCTTCTGTGAATGGTGAAGTCAAAACCATCAAATGAATTTATATGCTCTTTGCAAAAATACCTCAGCATGTTTTGAAGGCTGGGAACAACTATGAAGCATTTCCACTTCTGGTTGGTATGATCAAGATGGAACCCAAGACTCTAAAGTTACAAAACACAGAAAGACATCAATTGCTCCATATTCCCAATGCTGAGAGCAGAATACTCAGCATCAAATCATGGCAGAACAAAAGGAAACAAACGGGCAGGCAGCAGTAATTTTCACTGTCTCCTTTAAACTCATCATGCGCATCTACTGTTTCTACAGAGCCAATTCTGCTAAACCAAGGATGGCTGTGCAGTCCAGATTGTCAAGGACTGTTACTTTAGGACAATTTCTTGTCCTACTGCCTGGTTAGTCATTAATACTTCCCAGATATTCCACACTTTTCAGGAACCAAACCCTACCTTCCAAACTAAGAATTACCCCTGAAGTCAACCTAAAATTCCTTATCCAACTATATATGTTCCCAAATTCTGATGCCAGAGAATGTGGCCACCACCATGGCCATAGGAAAATGAAATGTCCTTGGGGGTGATTTCTGGAAAACAACCTAATGCAACTTCAGAAAGAAATCCTATTTGGAAGGTGTAATGTGTAGAATCCAGGGACGTTTTAGCTACTTTCACCTCTTTGCCCTTGTATTACATTCATCCTTTCAATCTGAAGAGCATCTGTCACGATTCCTCAACTGGCCAACTCCAGTAACAACTAACAAAAATGCCAACATGGTAAATATATCCTCTGCACAGCCATCTGAGAACTCTAGAGTGACCATCTCAGCATGACACTCGCCTGCTCTTCAACACCTCACAGCACCCTAAACCCAACAAAAGGAGGCCACCAACTCTGTTGGCTATAGGAGCCAGGAGGTAGCTCATATGACTGCAGTGGGCTGACAGTCTGTAGTTTTGTTCATGAAACAAGCAGCCCTTTAACTTTACTTTTCTTTTTTTAATAAAAACATGAGCCCAAGAACTTCACTTTTCTAACTGTCCATTAATATATATATTTATATAAATAAATCATATATATATTTATACAAATAAATACATATATATATTTATACACATATACAAATGTATTTATATGTATGTATTTGTATAAATATATATATAAAGATAGCAACCAACACTGGGTCTTACAGTGCTGAGGAGACAATTGGGGAGCTGGGGATTGGAGATATCAAGGGAATATTTTATGCAAGATGGGCACAATAAAGGACAGAAATGGTAAAGACCTAACAGAAGCAGAAGAAATTAAGAAAAGGTAATAAGTATACACAGAAGAACTCTACAAAAAAGGTCTTAAGACCTGGATAACCACAATGGTGTGATCACTCACCTAGAACCAGACATCCTGGAATGTGAAGTCAAGTGGGCCTTAGGAAGCATTACTACAAACAAGGCTAGTGGAGGTGATGGAATTTCAGCTGAGCTATTTCTAAACCTAAAAAATGATGCTGTGAAACTGCTACACTCAATATGCCAGCAAATTTGGAAACTCAGCAGTGGCCAAAGGACTGGAAAAGGTCCATTTTCATTACAATCCCGAAGATGGGCAGTGCCAAAGAATGTACACACTACACTTGTATTCATTTCACATGCTAGTAAGGTTACATTCAAAATCCTTCAAGGTAGGCTTCAGCAGTACATGAACTGAGAACTTCCAGATGTACATGCTGGGTTAGAAAAGGCAGAGGAACCAGAGATCAAATTGCCAACATCCAATTCCAGAAAAAACATCTAATGTTTCATTGACTACTCTAAAGCCTTTGATTGTGTGGATCAAAACAAACTGTTGAAAATTCTTAAAGAGATGGGAATACCAGACAATCTTACCTGTCTCCTGAGAAGCCTATATGTGGCTCAAGAAGCAACCTTTAGAACCTTCCATGGAACAACAGACTGGTTTAAAATTGGGGAAAAAAGTATGACAAGGCTGTTTACTGTCACCCTGCTTATTTAACTTATATGCAGAGTACATCATGAGAAACGCTGGGCTGGATGAAGCACAAGGTGGAATCAAGACTGCTGGGAGAAGTATCAATAACCACAGATATGCAGATAATACCATTTTAATGGCAGAAAGTGAGAAGGAACTAAAGAGCCTCTTGATAAAGGTGAAAGAGGAGAGTGAAAACACTGGCTTAAAACTCAACATTCAAAAAACGAAGATCATGGCATCCAGTCCCATCACTTTGTGGCAAATAGATGGGAAAAAGTGGAAACAGTGACAGATTGTATTTTCTTGGGCTCCAAAATCACTGCAGAAGGTGACAGCAGTCATGAAATTAAATGATGCTTGCTCCTTGGAAGGAAAGCTATGACAACCTAGACAGCAGATTAAAAAGCAGAGATATTACTTTGCTGACAAAGGTCCACATAGTCAAATCTATGGTTTTTCCATTGGTCATATACTGATGTGGACCATAAAGAAGGCTGAGTACCGAAGAATTGATACTTTTGAATTTTCCAGCACCACAATCATTTAATTTAGCTTGAACACTTTGGCCACCTGATGTGAAGAACTGACTCATGGGAAAAAATCCTGAGGCTGGGGAAGATTAACGGTAGCAGGAGAAAGGGGAAACAGGATGAGATGGTTAGATAATATCACCAACTGAATGGACATGAGTTTGAGAACACTCTGGGAGATAGTAAAGGACAGGGAAGCCTGGTGTGCTACAGTCCATGGGGTTGCAAAAAGTCAGATATGACTTAGTGACTGAACACCACCACCAACAATAAGAGACTAAGGTCATCTGAAGATTGTGTCTCTTGCTTTTCATAAGAAGCTGGAAAGCTGGGACTTCAGGACAAATCACACAATTTTTTGTTTTTTAATTTTTACAATGTTGTATTGGTTTCTGCCATACAACAACATGAATCAGACATATTACACATATATTACCTCCCTCTTGAGCACCCCCCTCATCCCACCCTTCTAGGTCACCACACAGCACCAGGCTCAGTTTCCTGTGTTATATAGCAACTTCTCACCAACTATCCACACACACGTGTGTGTGTGTTAATGCTTCTTTCTCCATTCATCCCGCTAACTCCCTTCCACATTGTGTCCACAAGTACATTCTCTACCTCTGCACTTCCATTCCTTCCGTGCAGTTAGGTTCATCAAGACCATTTTTCTAGATTCCATATATATGAAAACACACATCTTTAAAAGTTTGCAATAACTTCTTGATTTTTTTAAATCTTTAATGGATAAAAAAATCCATGGGGGCCATTACAATGTGAGCCAAACAAAGTTCTTCTGCAAGTCAGCACTAGCCTGTACTTTCAACCTTTATCCCATAAGATGAAGTCCATGTGTGTGTGTGCTTAGTCGCTCAGTCCATGCTCATCAATAAATCCTTGCTCGTGTGGGAAGCCCATCAAGATCACCGGACCACCTCTCTGCCATCCCTGCCCTCCAGGCTACACTTCAGCCCCAGGACCTCCTCCTGTGCCTCCTGCCACAAACATCCTTCATCTCTGTGCCACACCCATCTTAGGGATGAGCCCCTCTGCTTCTCAGGAAAGGCAAGCATTGGTTAGAAGAGCTTCATTACTTCCAGACAGACTGATAACCTTTCAGATGGTGAATTGCTATTTCACTCCTACAGTCTATCATTCGGAGAAAGCAATGGCACCCCACTCCAGTACTCTTGCCTGGAAAATCCCATGGACAGAGGAGCCTGGTAGGCTGCAGTCCATGCGGTCACAAAGAGTCAGACACAACTGAGCAACCTCACTTTCACTTTTCACTTTCACGCATTGGAGAAGGAAATGGCAACCCACTCCAGTGTTCTTGCCTGGAGAATCCCAGGAACGGGGGAGCCTGGTGGGCTGCTGTCTATGGGGTCGCACAGAGTCAGACATGACTGAAGTGACTTAGCAGCAGCAGGCTATCACTAACTTCCTTGGTGGCTCAGATGGTAAAGCGTCTGCCTGCAATGCGGGAGACCCGGGTTCCATCCCTGGGTCGGGAAAATCCCCTGGAGAAGGAAGCAACCCACTCTAGTACTCTTGCCTGGAAAATCCCATGGACAGAGGAGCCTGGTAGGCGATAGTCCATGGGGCCTCAAAGAATCAGACATGACTGAGTGACTTCACTTTCAGGCTATCATTATTGGCAATGAATTCAATCAATTGGTGAGGAGGTACCTAAATTAAAAAAAAAGACTGAGTTCATCTGCTCTACCATAGTTTCACATACTGTGAAATTATATTTTCATTTCCAAGAAACAGATCTCATGGATATTTTTTACATACAGCAGGTGCTCCATAAATGATTTTTGACCAGAAATGATATGGCCTGTGTAAGCATCTCACTTTGACATTTATTAAGCACTTTTCCTCACAATGCAAAAATGTCACAGCAGCTATTATTATATTAGCTTCACATCTAGAGTCACTCCCGCACTTTTCCCTCTATTTATAACACCCCATACACACCAGCCTCAGTCTAGTCCCTGAGAGCACCAAGCTGGCTTCTGCCACAGGACCTTTGTACTGACTCTCCTATACCTTTCCAATTTTCTCATAGCTGGCTTATTCTTAGATTCAGTTCAAATGCCTCATCTTCATAGGCCTGTCTGGCCTCTTCTCCATGGCCTGCCACTATCCCTCTGTTTGACTATTTTCTTCCGTGACATGCATAGTTCCGTATGTTTATGTGTCTACCATCTAACTCAACCCACTAGAAGGCAAGCTCCCTGAGGTCAGACTTTTAGCAAAGCCTCTTCCCTATGCCAGAATCCACCAGGGCTCCTGCCGAAGATTAGTATCTGACACAGGCTAGTATCTGAGGAATAATGAATGAATTCCAATTTAACAGATAACTCAGGGAATTATCTGAGGCTCAGGGAAGGGCCTGCCCAGGGTCCTGGATATTCATTGAGAGAGCAGAGGTTTGAACCCAAGTCTTCTGACTTGTGCCAGCAATCCTTTCATAGTACCTCCCTCATCACTAGTTTGGCAGTCTGGAATGCCTTTCACCTGGAACTCAGGAAGTCAGGGGGTTAAATCTTTCAGTAGTGACAAGGCCCTTTTCTCCCCATTTCTCTCTGCACAACCAAATGAGTGAATACCTATTACCCAGGCATTCAAGTGTTTCACAACTACTAATTCTAAACGAAGTCAAAGATGACAGTTTAAATTCTGTAGAATTGCACTGAACAAATAAATTTTACGCATAAATATTAATGAAATTGTGACTTTTTTACTAAGAAAGTAAAGGTTAATGGCTATATTTGCCGGTTTCCCATTTCTCAAACACTAAGCAATCCAAAATCTAATAAGCATATTTACAAGCATGAGCAATTTACTCAAAACATTATACTCTCTTGCTGTGACACTTCTTGTCCTCAATTAAGGTCAAAAATCATCTGATCAGCTTCATTTCCTCCAACAAAGATTTAAATTTTATTTAATTAGTATGTTCCTGAAAAAAAAAAAAAAAAAACACCTCATTTTCTTAACAGGTGAGCCTTCCATTCATTAATTTCTATATGAAAATTACTACTTTTAATGCTCACCACAGCCTTTACACTTTCCCTTGAAACTGTCTGCACTCTGCTAGAGGTAAAGATAAAATGATGAAAAACCCTGGTCCCATGTGTCTTGTGTCCTTTCATTTAGAAGCATCTCCCAAGAAAAAGAAATGCAAAAAACATGAAAGAGATGGGAATACCAGACCACCTAACCTGCCTCTTGAGAAATCTGTATGCAGGTCAGGAAGCAACAGTTAGAACTGGACATGGAACAACAGACTGGTTGCAAATAGGAAAAGGAATACGTCAAGGCTGTATATTGTCACTCTGCTTATTTAACTTATATGCAGAGTACATCGTGAGAAACACTGGGCTGAATGAAGCACAAGGTGGAATCAAGATTGCTGGGAGAAATATCAATAACCTCAGATATGCAGATGACACAACCCTTATGGCAAAAAGTGAAGAGGAACTAAAAAGCCTCTTGATGAAAGTAAAAGAGATGAGTGAAAAAGTTGGCTTAAAGCTCAACATTGAGAAAATTAAGATCATGGCATCTGGTCCCATCACTTCATGGTAAACAGATAGGGCAACAACAGAAACAGTGAGAGACTTTATTTCCTTGGGCTCCAAAATCACTGCAGATGGTGATTTGCAGCCATGAAATTAAAAGACACTTGCTCCTTGGAAGGAAAGTTATGACCAACCTAGACAGCATATTAAAAAGTAGAGCCATTACTTTGCCAACAAAGATCTGTCTAGTCAAGGCTATGGTTTTTCCAGTAGTCATGTATGGATCTGAGAGTTGGACTATAAAGAAAGCTGAGCGCCGAAAAATTTGAGCTGTGGTGTTGGAGAAGACTCTTGAGAGTCCCTTGGACTGCAAGGAGATCCAACCAGTCCATCTGAAAGAAGATCAGTCCTGGGTGTTCATTGGAAGGACTGATATTGAAGCTGAAACCAATATTTTGGCTACCTGATGCAAAGAACTGACTCATTGGAAAGACCCTGATGCTGGGAAAGATTGAAGGTGGGAGGAGAAGGGGATGACAGAGGATAAGATGGTTGGAAGGCATCACCGACTCAATGGACATGAGTTTGTATAGGCTCTGGGAGCTGGTGATGGACAGGGAGGCCTGGCGTGCTGCGATTCATGGGGTCGCAAAGAGCCAGAGATGACTGAGCGACTGAACTGAACTAGATGATGCATATGTAAGTTTTGTCTGCTGTTTCCTTCTTCAGGAAGAAGCTTCCTTCCAGAAGGAGGTGATCTCATTTCCCAGAGAATATCTCCCATCTATCCTTACCCTTTTCAGTTTTTCTCTATTTTGGTTAATTTAACTAAAACTTTGAGCAAAGTAAACTCACGGAGCTATACACTATGTGACACGCAAAAACACGGATAAAAAGTCATACCACCTCCTCCTGTCTGCTCAGAGCACAGTACCACCCAGTAGCCCAAGTCAGAACCTGGGGCATCACCCTTGACCCCTCCCTCTCTGTCTCCCACAACATCCAACACAACTACAGCCAGTTCACACCACCTCCTAACTGTCTCTTAAATTAATCCATTTCTCTCCATCTGCACCACCGTTATCGGACACAGTCCAGGTCTCCATCCTCTTGAATCCAGATTCTGGAAAGCTTCAGCAACCTTCTAACTGGCCTTCCATCTCCAATTTTGCCTCTTCCATGCAGTTCTCCACTAAGCAGCGGATGTGATTTTTCTAAAATACAAATCTAATCATGGCACACCTGTGCTTAGATCCCTTCCATGACTCCTCATTGCCCTTGGAGTAAAGGCTAAGCCCGATGAATAGCTTAGGCCATTCACAGTCCAGCCTCTTGCTTAACTCTCTGGTTCACTCTGGCCACAACTCACCCCTACGTCCCTACCTATGCTCTGCCCACTCTCCAACAACATGGCATTTTTCTTTAATTTATTTAACCCACCATGATTGCTCTCATCTCTCGCCCATTCACTCACGCTTCATCCAGAACTCTCTTCTGTGTTCATCGTCGTCTGGCTGATTTCTACTTATTATACTTTGCCTCTTAAGCATACCCCTCATTGAGAAGGCTTTCCAATCTCTTTTGGGAAAATCAAGGTATTCTGCTCTGTGCTCCCTACATCCCTAGCAGGGCACTAACCACACTTTGTGGTGTTTCACTGATTATCTCTATCCCTGCATGCTTCACAGCTGTAGCCCAGTATCTACCACCACACAAGGTATGTGATAGATTTTCATTAATATTTCCTGAATGTTATTGATGAAGGGGTTTACAGTCTAATAAGAACACAGTTCTAAATCTACCACCTCCCCAAATTTATTTGCAAAGTGACAACCTACTTGTATACTTGAAAACAGCATAGAGAGATCTGCATTTGGTCAAGATTCCAATTTGAACTTGCTGCTTTCCTTCCCAATTGTAAGCAATTTAACAACTGAAGTCACCTACTTTTTTTTTAATATAAGCCTTATGCTATTTATCCTTGAGGGAAGAATTAAACGAGTTTATATAAGAGCTTTAATTTCTAAAAATGTACTGTTAATCATCCATGAAAAAACTTTTCTCTTGGGTTATGTTCAAAACAGGTAATACTCTTCTAGAATTCCTTCCACCTCCTAGCCCTCCATTCTGACAGGCTTCAATAAATCGTCTGAAACTGCAAAATAATTTACATATTAGCATAAATCATCCATAATTAGGAAGGCAAATCTGCAGCTTACAAACTACCAAATGCATTCCATTAGGACAACCACTGTTTCTAGATTATACATAACAATGTCTTAATGTGAAAATCTAAACATTATTTCAGATGATGAGGAATTGCCAATATCTACCTTTTTCACTGGGCTTCCCTGGTGGCTCAGAGGTTAAAGCATCTGCCTGGAATGTGGGAGACCTGGGTTTGATCCTGGATCAGGAAGATCCCCTGGAGAAGGAAATGGCAACCCACTCTAGTACTCTTGCCTGGAAAATCCCATGGAGGGAGAAGCCTGGTAGGCTACAGTCCATGGGGTCATAAAGAGTCGGACACGACTGAGCGACTTCACTTTCACTTTCATCTTTTTCACTTCTGAAGAATTTGGGAAGGTATGAGGAAATATCTACCAAAAAGAAAAATTCTGAGGAGAGAAAGGGCAATGACATTTGTTGAGTGCCTAGAAAAATGAGACATGAGGAAACGTTCACCTAAACACTCCTGATGAATCCTCCCAATAACTATGACATTAGGCTTCCTAGATGGTGCTAGTGGTAAAGAATCCACCCACCAATGCAAGAGACTCACGTTCAATTCCAGAGTCAGGAAGACTCCGACCCCCACCTAAAGTAAGAAACGGCAACCCACTCAGCATTCTTACCTGGGAAATCCCATGTACAAAGCAGCCTGGTGAGCTAGGGTCCATGAGGTTGCAAAGAATCAGACACAACTGAGTGTGCACACACACACACATACACAACATCATTAACTTCACTTTCCATAAAAGAACACCAAGGTTGAGGTAAATTAAAAGCAACTGTGAAAGCTCACACATCTGATAGCTCATAGATTCGGGAACTGAACCCACATCAATCCAGCATCAAAGTAGAAAGCTCTTTCCACCACAAGAACTACAAAAACTGAAGAGTTACTTTTGAAATACAAAATTTTTTAAAAGGAGATGCCTTCTTAGCAAGTCAAAAATGTCCTCTTCATCTCACAACAGTGTTCCACAGTAAGCTTTTTTCTTAAACCCCCAACTTTCAGATTCCTGGCTAATTATGTTTAGATTAAATTTTATCTATAATTTAGGAGTAAAATTGAAAACCAGAAGATTTACCATTGTATCTTATAGAGTTGCATATACTGGCAGAACGTTCAATTAGATTTAATCCACGTTAATTAAGCTTTCCATTTTAACAAAGCTCTTTATTAACACACTTTAATCAGGAAAAATAAACATTAAATCTGCATTGCTATTAAGACAGCTCAGCAAGACATTCGTCTTTGTTGCTCTACCAATGTGCTCAACTGGTACTATAAAAAAAAGAGAATAAAAATTCATCAAATTAGAAATACAGGCAAGAATAACAGAGTGCCCATTCCACTACATAAAAGAGTCTATTTCAATTATTACCTCCAGGTATGTTTGCAATTGTCTTTGTATTTAAGCTTTCTGTTTCATTTTATCTACTCACTCAAGATATTCAGGGGAACTCAACTGGCTCAGTTTCCAAGGGAATTTCTAGATACCACTGTGCCAAGTAGTTCATTCCTGGTTTAAGGAATCATCTCCCAAATGATCCACTTCCAGCTGCTGGAATCCCACCAGGTGAGAGAGATGCCTGCCTTTAGCTAGAAGGAACCTCAGCCACTGAATGAACTCTTCCGCCATTAATTCAATAATGGCCTTGCCTGAGAAGAGCTGGAAGCCTGGCAGAAACTGGAAGCAGTGATTTCCAAAACAGTAAATGCAGCTTTTCTGGATGACAGAAAAGGCAGTGGATGATGATTTGCCATGGTGCACAAGAGGGAGAGTGTTCAGATCCAAAATGTGGTTCCCCATGGTGCTTCATGGGCAAAGGTGACTTTTCACTGGAAATTGAACACTACCAGAAGGTTTGGGTGATAGATACTGTTTTCCTTTAACCAGTGAACTAAAGTGGCTGTTTGCTCATCTGGCCACTTCCCAGCATCCACCTTCCCCCCAGCATCAAAGTTCCACCTTAACATCGCCATCATGGCTTTTTATTTTTTAAATTACAGCCAACTGAATACTTCTTTTTTTCCCCAAACTTTAGACTTTTCATTTTGTATTGGGGTATAGCCGATTAGCAATGTTTCGGTAGTTTCAAGTGAACAGTGAAGGGACTCAGCCATACATACATATGTATCTATTCTCCCCAAAACTCCCTCCCATCCAGACTGGCATATAACATTGAGTAGAGTTCCCTGTCCTATACAATAGGCCCTTGCTGGTTATCCATTTTAAACACAGCAGTGTGGCACATACTTCTAGTTCTGTACAAAAATCCCAAGGAATTACTCATTTCCGTCTCCAGGTAGTAGCACCTTTGCCCTTTTCACTGTCCTGGGCAACCTCCCACATATGGTACACCCGGGGCAGTATCTATTCCAGGGACAATATATTCCATGCGAACCTTGGGAATCAGACATGTCATTTCTGAGCAGCCCTAAGCAGAGCCAAAGAAAAGGAATCATCTGTCTGCTTAGTATTAACAGTTGCAAATTACATACCATGTGCCTCTGAGTACCACCTGGCAAAAATCCCTGTGTGATGCAGTCTCTTACCCATGCTATTATCATTATTTGGGCACAGACCACATTCCAAACAATCAAGACAGAGATTGCCTAGTTACTCCAGTAACCAGGCTTTCTCATCCTTGGCACACAGTTAGAACCAATTTCCCAGTAACGGTCAATAAAATGTGGTACAGGCAATGCATGACACTTCCAGGATTAGCCCTTAAAGCTATCCAGGGGGATTATGACAAAAGTCTAATCATAGTAGAGGCTATTAATCTACCTCTCTCAGAATGTCATAGTTCAAGGTCATAAAATAAAACACTTAGTTGAATAATGCAACTAAGATGCTACACAAAGGTTTATCTGTGTACACACAAACTGCACATCCTTTTAAGATGTTTCCCCTCAGAAAATAAAAGCAGTGAGTACGTACAGATACCAGAAAAGACCTTCACTCTCATTATCTTACAGCACATATTATACATCTTTAATTAACCATAAAAACCAGAAGTCATCCATTAAGTACTTCATTTAATCACTTCAAAATTTTTACATAGTCCTCTAACTTAGATCAAAAAGAGGGAGTTAAACTGAAATTTAAGAATCATAGAAAAAAAATTGAAAATGAAAACAGTATATAGCAGTATCCATCCATGGCTGTATTCAAACTGATACTCATAGGAAAATATAGTCTTCAGTGATTTTACCAGTAAACAGAAAATACTGAAAGCAAATGAACTAAACATCAAAGGAGCCAGTAAAAATACCAAAGTGACTGAAAAAGAGGCAAGAAGAAAAAAATCAATGAATTTAAAGTGAAAAAAATAGCAGACCTCAATTAAACTTAAGAACTGTTTCATTAAAAAGGTCAATAAATTACACAATCCATGATGAGCTTCACCAAGAAGGAAATATACATATTTCATATTACAAGTTAATGAAGAAATAACCACAAATATAAAAATTTTATTAAGTAAAGGAATATAATGTCCAACTATTTGCCCAAAAGAGGGAAATCTCAATAAAATATATGATTTCAACAAAATGTAAATTGGTCCACAGAAGAGTCTAAAATTAATTAAATAGCACAATACCATAAAAGAGATGAGAAATGAACATTTTCAGTAATAAAAGATTTCCCAGCCTCCCCAAACACAAATTGTCAGCCCACATTATTTTCAGACAAATTCTATCAGAAACATTTATAAAAGAGGTATTGCCTATATATTTAAACCAGTCTAGAGCATAAAATTCAAAAAGCTTTGAATTAAATCACATAGTTAGAAAAACCTACAGTATCTCACTTACGAGGTAAAAAGTATTTAATGAGTTTAAAGTGTTTAGAACAATGTCTAGCATTTATCATCACTTAAATCATTACCATTTTATTATTATTAATATTGATGCAAAAATCTTAAACAGTAAATATAAATTTAAGGATTTCAGAAATAGTTTAACTTTATGGACTCAATGTAATTAATGTTAATAAATGAAAGAAAAAAATAATTATTTCAAAAGGTACCCAGAGAAGGTGTTTAATAAAATGTTACAGCTGTTCATAATTTTTGGCCTTTTAAATCAGATGATGATTTTATGTATGTGTATATATACAAAACACACACACATATATATACACATATATATAAGCGAGATTGATTTAATAGCATGTAACAGCCGTTCATGATCTTTTGACCTTCTGGTAAATCAGGAACAGAACTAAGTTTCCTTTACATGGTAACGTACATGTGTGTATATATGTATATATACATATACACAGGTAAGATAGATTAGAAACTATCATAGAAACCATCAGACATTATATTAAACAGATAAGGAAAACATTAAGATAGTATTGTCTGCTGCTTCTCTCTGACTTTAATGAGGACCTTTAATCTCAAGAGTCTAGCCAGTATCATAAGACAAGAAAAAGGGATAGCTACTATAAATACTGGAATGAGAGAGACAAAACTCATTATTATCAAGTTACAAAACAGTATATTTAAAATCAAGGGGGATCATCTGGAAAAAACAAAAACAAAATAATTTAAATGCCTAGTGCCTGTGGACTAAGTCACTTCAGTCATGTCCAACTCTTTGCAGCCCTGTAGACTATGGTCCGCCAGGCTCCTCTGCCCATAGGGATTCTCCAGGCAAGAATACAGGAGTGGGGTTGCCATGCCCTCCTCCAGCGGATCTTCCCAACCCAGGGATCAAACCCGGGTCTCCTGAATTGCAGGCAATTCTTTGCCATCTGAGTAAGCCACCAGAGAAGCAAACACCTAGTACATGATACATAATCAACAAACGTTAGCTAAAAAAAAAAAAAAAAAACTATTCCACATAACTCACATAGCCTAAAAATCTAATACAAAAATCAGACTAAAGGCATCAAAAGAAAACTACAAATCATTCTTTCTCATGAATATAGATACAAAAATTAATATACTATCAAATCAAATCCAGGAACATATGAAAAGAACTATATCCCACATGACTAAGTGGGATTTATCCCAGGTATGCAATCTTGGTATAATGTCCAAAATCAACTAGTATAATATCCCACATCAATAGACTAGGATAAAACTACATGATCATCTTGATAGATACAGAAAAGCACTTGAAAAAGGTTAATACTCTTTCATGATAGAAAACACTCAAACTAGAAATGGAAGAGAACTTCCTCAACTTGATAAAAGCATGTTAGGAACAGAAGGAAGTTTCTTCAACCTGGTTAAAAGCATCTCAGAAAATCTACAACTAACATCACACTTCATAGTGAAAAATTGAAAGTTTTCCTCCTTAAGATCAGAAACAAGACTATCTGTTCCTATCACTTCTAGTCAACATTGTACTGGCAGTTCTACTCAGAGCAATTAGTCAAGAAAATAAAAGACATTCAGATAAGACAGAAATAAGACAATTTGTAGATGATTTGATCTTTTAAGTAAAAATTTAAGAAATTCTTTAAAAAATTATTAGAATAAAATAAATCAGCAAAGCTGTAGGATACGAGATTAATATGCAAAGATCACTTTGAATTTCTATAAAGTAGCAATGAGCAGACATGAAATTAGTACTTACATTTACAATGGCATCAAAAAGAATATTTAATAACCATTTTTTAAAAAACATTAACAAAAGTCATGCAAAACTTATACTCTGAAACTACGAAACACTTGGGAAAAAAATGAACACCATCTAAATAAATGGAAAGACACTTTATGTTTATAGATCAGCTGACTTAATATTGTTCAGATGGCAATACCCCACACACTGATCTATAGATTCAATGCAATCCCTTTCAAAGTCCAGCTGATACTTTTGCAGAAATTGAAAAGCTGGTCATAATACTCATATGAAAATTCAAGAAAACTGAACTTGCCAAAACAATCTTGAAAAGGAAAAAACAGAGTTGCAGGACTCACACTTATCAATTTCAAAACTTAACACAAAGCCAAATAATCAAAACAGTCCTGGCATAAGAATAAATATATATCAATGTAATAGAATTTGAGACTCCAGAAATAAACCATCATATTTATGTGCAACTGATCTTCAACAAGGTTACCAAGAAAATTCATTGGTCTTCAACAAACGGTTCAGGGACAACTAGCTATCTACATACAAAACATCAAGTTGGACCACTACCTCACACCACAGAGAAAATGGACTCAAAATCTATCGAAGATCTAAATATAAATATTAAGCCTATAAAACTCTTTAAAGAAATTATATGCAGTAAATCTTCAGACTCAGGATTAGACAATGGTTTCTTCGAAAAGAAGTACAAGCAACAAAAGAAAAACTGAACATCAAATTTAACAACTTTTTAGCCTCCAAGTATATCATGAAGAAAATGATAGAATCTGCAGAATCGGGGGTGGGGGGATCTATAAATCATACGTAATAAGGGCCTTGTACCTATAAAACAACTAATACAAAATCATAAAGACAAACAACCCAATTAGAAATGGACAAATGATCTGAATAGACAATTTTCCAAAGAGGATATATATAGGAGCCAATAAGTGCCTGAAAAGATACTCAACATTATCTGCCATCAGGAAAATCTAAATGTAGAACAAAGGCACCAATACTCAACAATTCTCAGTGGTTACCTAAATGGGAAGGAAATCCAAAAAAGAGGGGATACATGTATACGTGCAGCTGATTCACTTTGCATACACCAGAAACATAACATTGTAAACTAACTGTACTTCAGTTAATAAAAAGTCACAGTGCAATATCACTTCACATCTACTAGGATGACTATATCAAAAAGAAAGATAATAATGAGCATTAACAAGAATGTGGAGAAATTGGAACTCTCATACACTGCTGGTAGAAATGTAAAATGGGCAGTCACTTTGAAAGACAGTCTGACAATTCCACAAAACAGTTAAACATAGTGACTACATGATTCGGCAAGTCTACTCCTAGTTAATACCAAGAGGGTAAAAATGTGTCCACGCAAAAATTTGTACAGGAAAGCTCATTGCAGCATTATTCATAATAGCCAAAAAGAGGAAACAACTCCAATCCCCCATGAATTGATGAATGGATAAATAAAAGGTGTATCCAAACAACACAATATGATTCTGCAATAAAATGAAACAAACTACTGGCCCACACTACCAACATGAAAGAACTCTGAAAACATTCTAACCAAAGAAGCCAGCTACAAAGGACCACATATTGTAAGATGCCATTTATATAAAATGTCCAGATAGGCAAATCCATAGAGACAGAAGGCTATTCCCAAAGGCTGGGGGAATGAGGAGGAGATGGTGGAGTGACAGCTAAGAGGTGTGAGATTTCTATGGAAGGTAAAGAAAACCAGATCTTTATTACCTAAAGCCAAGTGCATTACAGATTCAGAGTTAATCCTTTATAGTAATACTTCCCCTTGATAAGACTAAACAACATGGAGGAAGGCACCATAGAATTAAGAAGTGGAGGGGAATGTTTTATATTTCCTCATTTATTTTGTTTGAGTCAAGACCTGCGGTTTTCCTATTACAATGAAAAATCATTCCATTCAATGATCCTCAGGTTCTATTAGAAACCTGTCAAAGTAAGAAAAGGTAGCCTCAGATGACTCTACATGACAACACCAAAAGGGTTTTCAAAACCTTTCTTAAAATAAGATATGGATTTTTTTAGATTCCAAAGAGAAACCCATAAAATAGTGTTTCAAGACTTAGGATTGGACAAAGAAAGGAAATATGTTTTTTAAGAGTTGTGCATTTAACATACACTCTCTTTTTTCATGCTTACCACCACCCTGCAAAGTAGATTATCCCCATTTACAAACAAAGAAATTGAGGTTCCAAGACATTCCATGGCAGGTATGGCGAAGCTGAAAGTCAAACTCCAGGCTCCACGACATCTGACTCTGGAGCTCTCCTGTATCGGCTGCCATTCCACTCACTCCTCACCTGCTTTGAAAGGATCCGACTTTCTGCCTGCCTCTGTAACGCCACCCATCACTGACTACCCCAAACATCTCGCCCCTTCCCCACACACACACTTACGTGCAAACTGCTTACCTGTTCCATCCTCAAATCATGACAACCTCTTTCTGGAATGTTTTTCTTCCTATTCCGTACTCCCTCCTATACAGCCTGCCAAATATCTACTCACTTAATTTCCTTATCAACCATCATCCTTTCTTGGCTTAAGACAAAGTTTAGTAGAACTAACAGCAACTACTTTTATCCCCGAAACACAAGTTTCCAGCACTTCTTCACGACATTCATTTGTCCATCTTCCCTACTAACTTCTGTGATGTGACCCTTAGAATAAAAATTGTATACTATTCATCTTAATATTCCCAGTGTCAAGCACAGTTCCTATAAAATAAACACAATGAAGGCCTATTGGAGGTTGCTGGTAAATATAACCACTTAACTTGGTGACCTAAATCTGATGGATAGAATGTGGTTTTATATGAGCGAAGTCTATCAGGAGATACAAAATAGGTGAGAAAGACACTCTCGAGTGGTCCTTGGAGAGCAAACAAGAAACCACTTCACCCAAAGTAAATTCTTAATGAGAAGTAAGTCCACAAATGTGTTCAATAGCCGCAAGGTTTCATTCAGCCAAACATTTTCCTGGAGTTGCACCCTTTACATTTTGTGTAGTGATGAATTCCAGGTAGATCTTGAGAAGTAGACTGTGCTCTCTTACCTGTGTTCCAGTTCTCGAATGGACAGGATCACTCCTGACGTGGATGGCTTCTGCTGCACAGTGGCCAGAAAGGTGAACTCACTCTTATTCCGGAACAGCTGAATTAATTTCTCACTCACATGAGGGGCTGCGTGGATCTCTCTTTCTGCATCTGAGGGGTCAAGGAGGAGGAGAAGGGGAAGGTAAGAAGAAATACAGATGGGAAAAGAGGAGAAGGAATACGAGAGAGAAAAGGAAGAAAGACACACAGTTAAAAATGCCTTGTCCAGAGGATCCAGGGTACCATTCCCCTTTGCCCTTCTTGTCAATAGTTTCCATTTTCAGGCGCCACCCACCACTCCACGTGGCTGCCTGCACTCAAAGCAAAGCCTGGAAATGCTGTCTCGGCCATCATGCCCACTTGTCACTTTGACAAGTCCACAATTGACCAGTCAGTGATTTTTCTGACAGCGATTTTGATGGGACATGGAGCAATTTGGCCTGCTGCAAACAGATTGGGTTGCTGAAAATAGGGTGAGAGGCAGTCAGATCAATGGGGTCCAAAATTCAGAAAATCCTGAGTCTAATAGGATCCAGTGCCACTCAGCAGGCTCTCATTTCCCCTTTCCCGTGGCCTCAGCTTCTATCTCTCCACACACATCTAGGGAAATATGTCCTCACTTTGTGACCAGGAGAGATTTACTAGAGCTAATAATGCCAGACAACCATGCTTTTGCTCAAAGAATAAATACAAGGCATGCTCAGGATCCATCAGTGTGCCTGGAATTTCTGTACACATCCAGTAGCTGACTGTCCTCATGAAATATTTATTAAAGTTGAGGCCAATTCAGCAGGTCTAGAGGTGTGTGAGTTCGGTGAATCCTGCTCCTAGACAGGAATCCTCCTTTCCGCAACATCCGCATGAGAGAGATCCTTCATGGTTTCACACTCACCCTTGTCATAATAAAACTGGGTGTCACACCAGTATTTTACACTATACTGTCTGTCACCAGAAAGTGGGCACCAAGGGACTGGAATTAGAGAAAAAGTATTCAGAGGATCGGTGGCTTTCCCTCATGACCTGCCAATGTCCTCTGCAAGCGATAGGGTGATACATATGGTAACTCTTGGTTATTTCTCCAGGACTGCCTGAGGAATCCTTGAAAAACATATTATAGAACTGCATTATTCACAGTAATCAAGATACAGGAAACAACCCAAGTGTCCATCAACGAGCGAATGGGTAAAGAAGCTGTGGTATACATATAATGGAATCCTACTCAGCCATAAAAATAGAATCAAATACCGCCATTTGCGGAAACATGAATGGACCTGGGCATTAGGCTAAGTAAAATAATCCAGACTGAGAAAAGCCAAATACTGTATGATACCACATATGTGGAATCTAAAAAATACAATAATCTAGTGAACATAACAAAGAAAGGAGCAGACTCACAGATGGGGAATCACCTAGTGGTCACCAGTGGAGAAAGGGGAGGGGGAGTGACTATAAGCAGGGGGGGGGAGGGGAGGCATAAACTGTGCAGTGTAATATAGGCTCGAGAATGTACTGTGCAACACGAGAATATACCCCCGATTCTGTGGTAACTGTAAATGGAAAGCAACCTTTAAAAATTGCATAAAGAGTTTTTAAAAAGAAAAGAAAAACATCGAATTACAAAGGCCATGTCACCCAAGCAATATCACCGACTCGTATTAGGACCTTGAACCACCTCATTCTAAAGAGAGGCTTTTAAACAAAAAGAAAGCCTCAAATTCTTGACCTCAAGCCTCAGTCTTCTCAACTGCAAAATGAGGGGGATGGACTAGGTGGTTTCTCACAGTCCCCCCCAGCTACATCGCCTATGATCCTACACATTGCCATTTCAAGTTTGCAGCACAGAAAAGAACACAGTCTTCCAGATGTAGGAGTCTAGGCTACAGATGGTGGGAAGTAAGAAGTTAATATTTCCTGCCATGTCAGTAAACAAAGCATGCAGAGTCAACAGCAGTTGCAGCCACCACAGAAGGTGAGCTGGTGAGCCCTTCGGAAGGTGAGCTGGAGGCGAGTGCTCAGGTGAGGGAACTCAGGAAGGGAAGAATCTCTGCTATTAATAGCAGCCATCAGACTACAGCCACTTCCTACAGTTTCCCCTGAGGAAACTCAAGATGTGAAAACAGGATACTGGCCCGCAGATATGTGAGGTGCGTAGGAATGATTTCAGGGAGCCCAGACACTTGCATCTTTCCATATACAGAAAAGCACTAAATTCCTTAACTTGGGTTACCTGGTTTTCTTTAATTTAAAATAATCTTTTGACTTCAAACTACCTACCTTTTGTTGCAAAATTTCTACATAACCTGGCCCCTCTCCTTGCCTCCTTGGAGCAATTCTTTCAGGATTAACTGAGGTGCTGCCTCCCAGGCTTAAGTCCTAAAAACTTCCAGTGAATAAAATATAATGAGTTTGAGCAAGCTCCGGGAGCTTGTGATGGACAGGGAAGCCTGGCGTACCGCAGTCCACGGGGCCGCAAAGAGTCAGACAGGACTGAGCAACTGAACTGAACGCAACTCAACTTTTAGATTGTGACTAATCTTCTTACGTCCACAGAAGTAAGGTTGGTCCTCTACTAAGGAATGGCCCAACCCAAGAACACTACCCACATAAAACCTACCTGAGTGTCATTTGCTTTCAAGCCTAGAGAAAGGCCTTCCCTACTTTACTACTAAGTGGTATGCTGTCAGGCTTCTGCCAAAGGCTGATATAAGAGTCACTTAGGGTATGCTTCTATGCCTTTTACAAAATTCTAGCAAAAGACTATCCATTGTTGCTGTTATTCAGCTGCTAAGCTATGTCAGACTCTTTGTGACCCCATGGACTGTGGTATGGACTTCACTATCTCCCGGAGCTTGCTCAAACTCACGTCCATTGTGTCAGTGATGCCATCCAACCATCGCATCCTCTGTCGTCCCCTTCTCCTCCTGCCCTCAATCTTTCCCAGCATCAGGGTCTTTTCCAATGAATCAGCTCTATGCATCTGGTGGCCAATGTACTGGAGCTTCAGCATCAGTCCTTCCAATGAACATTCAGGATTGATTTCCTTTAGGATTGATGATTTGAAAGCATCATTTCTTCAGTGCTCAGCATTCTTTATGGTCCAACTCTCACATCCATACATAACTAGTGGAAAAACCATAGCTTTCACTAGACAGACCTCTGTCAGCAAAGTAATGTCTCTGCTTTTCAATATGCTATCTAGGTTCCAGTATTGAAAAGAAGATTCCTCATTCTCAGAAAATTAAAGTACCGACGTCAGTGGTAGACGTCACTAAAACCTCGGGTTCTTTTATTTTAGGCAGTGACAAAGGTGAAAAAGGGGTAGATAAACGGTACTTCACTACCCTGAAAGGTATGAAAGGTATTTCTATAAGTTTTGGATAATTTACATACCTGTTTAGAAAAAAACAATTACAATAAAAATAATAATAATGACGACCCGTTTCTCGGAACGTTAGTCAAAGTGAATCTTAAATCACGGTCCATTTTTCAGAACCAACTCTAATTGTAGATCTAAATAAAGAAAGGAAAAACGATGAAGGAAGAAATGAGTAGTCAATCCTAAGTTGACTAACCACCACCGACGTGCCTCTCGAGCATCTCCTAAGACTTCGAATCCGGGTCACTTTTCTCTCGGTACTAATTAGTGGTCCGGCTGACCCCCTTACTACTTATAGTCTGGTCAATACCCACAGGAGTGGAGAGTTGAAAGGGACTCCCTATACTGGTTTAGACTACCGGTTACTGGGGTTTTAAAATATAGACGTTGGGATTGGAGAGGAAATTCAATGTCTGAGTATATACGTTACCGGAGGCCTACTAGAGGTACACGTGTAGCTTATACATTTCAAGTTGTATCCACCACTGAGCTCTTTTTCTCTCCAATGACCCTCTATTATCTCCTCGAGTTCCCAGTCTTGGCAAATGGAATGACCCACTTCCTAAGGTCAAAAAACTAGCAATTGTCCTTGATTTTTTCTTTTTCTCCACCCTCCATATTCAATCCAAGAATGTATCATGAGGGCTCCGGCAGCTGGCATCTGTTTATTTCTTCCTGGCCCCACTCTTAAACTTTTGTTCAAGCTGCCATCATCTCTCCAATAGCATCCTCAAGGTCTCCACACTGCCTTCCCTCCTCTGTCACCCACACAGCAGCCCAAGAAGTCAGGGTCACTTCCATCTGCTGCATAAAACCTTCCAGTGGCTTCCCATCACTCCCAGGGTAAAATCAGGCTCCACAGCATGGCCTGCACGGTCACACACAAATTAACTCTTGCCTACCTCTCCCTTCTCCAGCTCTCACTGTATATGCAACCTCTTGGCCACTCCCTCCTACAAAACCCCCATTAATGTCTTATACGCCACTTTGCTGATTTCCCCACCTATCATGTCCTGTGATCAATTATTTCGTTGTATCACTTATCATAACCTTGTTCCATGTTTCTTATATTACTTCCTTTCTTTCCTCCCTCGACTGTAAGCATCAGGAGTGCAGACATACTTATTTATTCTCTGTTGCATCCACAGTTCTTAGTGGCTGGCAGGAAACAGGCATTCAATCAAGAGTCAGTCAGTTCAGTTCAGTTGCTCAGTCATGTCCGACTCTCTGTGACCCCATGAATCACAGCACGCCAGAGCTCCCTGTCCATCACCATCTCCCGGAGTTCACTCAGACTCACATCCATCGAGTCAGTGATTCCATCCAGCCATCTCATCCTCGGTCGTCCCCTTCTCCTCCTGCCCCCAATCCCTGCCAGCATCAGAGTCTTTTCCAATGACTCAACTCTTCGCATGAGGTGGCCAAAGTACTGGAGTTTCAGCTTTAGCATCATTCCCTCCAAAGAAATTCCAGGGCTGATCTCCTTCAGGATGGACTGGTTGGATCTCCTTGCAGTCCAAGGGACTCTCAAGAGTCTTCTCCAACACCACAGTTCAAAAGCATCAATTCTTCAGTCCTCAGCTTTCTTCATAGTCCAACTCTCACATCCATACATGACCACAGGAAAAACCATAGCCTTGACTAGACAGACCTTAGTCGGCCAAGTAATGTCTCTGCTTTTCAATATGCTATCTAGGTTGGTCATAACTTTTCTTCCAAGGAGTAAGCGTCTTTTAATTTCATGGCTGCAGTCACCATCTGCAATGATTTTGGAGCCCAAGAAAATAAATTGACACTGTTTCCACTGTTTCCCCATCTATTTCCCATGAAGCGATGGGACCAGATGCCATGATCTTTGTTTTCTGAATGTTGAGCTTTAAGCCAACTTTTTCACTCTCCTCTTTCACTTTCATCAAGAGGCTTTTTAGTTCCTCTTCACTTTCTGCCATAAGGGTGGTGTCATCTGCATATCTGAGGTGATTGATATTTCTCCCGGCAATCTTGATTCCAGCTTGTGCTTCTTCCAGTCCAGCGTTTCTCATTATGTACTCTGCATATAAGTTAAATAAGCAGGGTGACAATATACAGCCTTGACGTACTCCTTTTCCCGATTTGGAACCAGTCTGTTGTTCCATGTCCAGTTCTAACTGTTGCTTCCTGACCTGCATATAGGTTTGTCAAGAGGCAGGTCAGGTGGTCTGGTATTCCCATCTCTTTCAGAATTTTCCACAGAGTTTATTGTGATCCACACAGTCAAAGGCTTTGGCATAGTCAATCAAGATTACTGAATTAATTAACTAATGTATTTTCCATTGTGTATCTGCGTAGTTGCTAAGTCAGGTCCGACTCTTTGTGACCCCATGGACTGTAGCCTGCCAGGCTCCCCTGTCCATGGGATTCTCCAGGCAAGAATACTGGAGAGGGTTGCCAGTTTCTCCTCCAGGGGATCATCCTGACCCAGGATCAAACCCACATCTCCTGCATTGGCAGGCAGGTTCTTTATCAATGAGCCACAAGTGAAGCCCCTAAATCTGAGTTTGTTTCTATTTTGCATGTATGTTCATTTGTATTGTTTTTAAATTGCACATAAGTGATATCATACAGTATCAAACAGGTCTCTTCTCCACTCTTGACTGCCCTAAACCCAGCACGATGATGTGGCACGGAGGTGGTGGGAACAGAGCATCACCATGCAGACAATGGGATCATTGACAGGAAAGCCAGGAAAATTGCTTTCCTGTTATATTTATGGAAATATACATTTCCATAAGTTTTCCATTTATGTCATTTATATTGTTTACATCGTTATTTCAAGTAACTACAAATATTACAGTCAGAAAAAATAGCATGATACCTTTCGGACAACTAGGAGATAAATGAGTACTTCTTAAGTGACTATCAAATTAAAATGATTTCCAGTGCCAGTTCAGCCTACGCCTCTTTGTAGGACACTCCAGCTAGTGCACTAATCCAGCCCAGTCCTCCTAGAAAGCTGAATATGTCTTTTACCGGCTTTTCTCATTTATCATTGTAAATGATTGGTATGTTGAAGTAAGGAGATCCCATTAGCACTCAGAGTGAAATGTAAAAAAAAAGAAAAGAAAAGAAACATGTACTTTGATAAATTGAGATTTTATGTACATTTTCATTTTCAAAATAAAAAGCTATTTCAAATAAATGTTTACGATACTTCAGCCACTAAAAAATATAAGAAATCCTACTCCTTTTACAATAATAATTGGACCAGGTTTCATGGAACTAAAGACTAAGTTCTGCAGATAACTAAGCTGTGTGATCTTAGATAAGACACTTGACCTCTCTGATCCTCACACACTGTATCTTAAAATTTAAACAATTGAACTCCATGGTCTTCAAGTTGTTTCCTAGTTCAGCAGTTCTGTGAATCAGTTTCCCCTGCTCCTAAGTCACATAGCAAGATGGTACTGAGGGCATTTCCCATCTATAAAAAACCCAGTTTCTATAATTTTTCTGCCAATTTTCTGAGACAATGATGAACACTGTGATCAATTTCTGAAAACAGTGTATGTCACCTATTTTCCAGTAGCCTGCTTTTTTTTTCCCTAGAGTTAAAAGGGCAACTGATGAAAACCAGTTAATGAGACTCTATCATGAATATTATACTTCTATATGTATGGAACCACTACAATGTGGGTTTGCTGCATTATTTGAGAATATTCAGTTCTTCTTGAGAGAATAAGAAAAATAAGTGGAATTTATAAAACTCATGTGTGTATGTGTGTGTGTGTTAGTCGCTCAGTTGTGTCCAACTCTTTGTGACCCCATGGACTGCAGCCCTCCAGGCTCCTCTGTCCATGGGACTTGCCAGGCAAAAATACTGGAGTGGGTTGCCATGCCCTTATACCCAGTAAGTGCACTATAAGTATGTTGAACGTAGATAAAAAGGACTGAATAAGAGTATCACTTACAAATAGAAGGGGGTGGGAGCACCAAGTCATAATGTACAATAGTCCCCTTCAGAACAGCTGCTCTGCCATCCCCAAATCTGACATCCATCTCTGACACCCATTCTATTCTCATTCTGGTCCTGCCTCTACTCTCTCTCTCAGAAACGTTAATAGAACCCATTGATGCTCACCAAATTAACTGGTGAGCTACAGCTGTGACCAGGCATATTTGCCCAAGTCTCGCCATTAAGAGGAAGCACACTGGGGCCAGGCACCTCCTATCTGCTGAACCTCTTTTTAATAACCTCAGATACTGTCCTTGTAGCCACAGCATTAGAGAGGAGACTGAGAGAAAGACAGACTGAAGGACCAACTCATAACCCAGGAACCCGGTGGGTCAGCCCATCCTTCTCCCCTCACCCTACCGGAACCCTAGCACCTCTCGGTGCCCTGCTTCCTTCTGGGTATTCTGAATTGATCTGATAAGCCACATGATTCAAGCACCTGAATTTGGCCTACCTGTGAGGCTTTCAATTTTGTGACTTCTGGGAGTATACTTGGAGGCTACCATTGCACCAAGGTCATTTCCTACATAACCACCACTTATAGTGAACATTTTACACTTTAAAAAACAGAGAGAAAAGACAATGTCATTCTGAATGCTCAAGAGGTTTTGCCTGATTTAGTTAAGAAGTGCTAACTCAGCAGCAAGGGTTAAGTGCTTCTTCCTTCCTAGGATGAATTGGCTCTACTTAGTCAATTTTCAAGAAAGACTAAAAATGCTAATATGATGATCAACCATCAGTAAAACCGTGCTAGATGAAGGGAGGAGGCTGAGGAGTGGAGCAGGAAAGAAATTAACCAGTGGTATTCACAAGCTCTTCTCTACCTAATCTAGAAGCAGCTTCATTTCCCTTTTCCTTGACATACAGCATAAGAAAAGTGATGATTTTTGTTGTCAGCAAACATACCTGTGTTTACTCTGTGCCAGGTACCAGCAAAAAGGTCAAAACACAATTTCTGCCATCAAGGATAACTACAAAAGCAAGACAGTTACTTGGTGAAAACCAAGGCACAAAAAGAGGAAGGGAGCCTGGGAACGACATCACATAAGATGCATCTTCGAGGCTGAGTCAAAAAGATGAACCAGCATTTACTAGACAGGAGAAACAGAGAGAAGAGGGCATGCCTTGCAGATCGCTTTGAAGCTTTCATTACCCACGCATTTTGCACTATCCTAGCATTCTTCTCTCTTTGCAAGCCTCTCCCTCTAAAACTCTTAGCAGAAAAGCAACTATTCAATCTGATATTGGAGGGAACTCCTCCCTGATCAGTGAGTCAAGAGAGCAAAAACAGCAGAAATAGGACAAAACAAACACACCAGGGCAGCCCTGACTGATGAATTCAGGCGACATCTTGGTAATAACAGCATCTGTACGCTAAGAACTTCAACACATGGCAGAATCTTGTTATAGACATGGCACATCCTTCTAGCCTGCGTCCCACATAAGCTTGTGTTAAGATGTCCCTGAAAGGTAAAGCAACACTTGCTAAATTGAAATGACAGTCAGCTTTTCATTTCTAAGTAGAGAGGAAACTTGCCATTTCAGAACTGCCAACTCTCCAGAGGGCAAGTGCTGCTGTGTGGAGAGGCGTACGTGTCCACTGTTAGGTCCTGGGGCCCTTCTCTGAGAACTTCAGATGCTACTGATCTAAGCACTTTCAAAGCAGCCGAAATCACAAGCAGAAAATAGTAGGAACACCAAGAGCCTCCCACTTAATATGTAAGGGATTCCTATCTCCACTAACAAGTTCACAATAATATCCCATTGAATATCCATTAGCTTCAGAAGCCAGAATAATAAAAAGCAAATATGTGTATGGCATATTATGGTACAAGGGCAGAGTTAACTACTTTACACGTATTCTCTAATTATAATAATCTGAGGAATAGCCATTACTATTTTTTCCTACTTTACATTTGAGAAAACTAAGTTTTACAGAATTTAAATGATTTTCTGAAAAGATATTGGACTAGGAGGCCACGGTTCTGAGATTCCAACCTGTCAGGCTGGTTCCATATGCTACGGTCTTCACTGTGCCAGGCCTACTGTTTGCCAGTACGTATGATCTCAGCGCTTGGTATATGTGGGAAAGGGACAAATCATCATATACCCAGTGCCTGACACTACTCACTCAGGAAATATTTATGAACAATCTATTTGTACCACCCCTGAGCTAAATTACATTCCCCCATTTTATAGGTAAGGCAACTGAGGCACAGATAGTCCAACTCTGAGCACAGAGAATGGCTTGCCCAAAGTCACACAGCCTGTGACTAGAGAAAAAAACTGAATCCTCAGCAGAGTCGATCAGAACACTCCCCAGCATTCGCCTGGCACCCCTGCTTATGTTCGCTTTCATTCTCTTTTCCTGTCTCCCACCCACCTCGTCCTGCAGTCCAGCCACACAAGCTCCTGTCTCTTCCTAGAACCGGGTTCCTTCCCACCCTGGTACATTCCATCGGCAGTGATCTCCCTTCTCGCTTCTGTGAATACCAACTTAATTGTTAGTCCTCAGGCCATCTTTCCCTGACCACCCAGACCTTGTATTCCCTATGTTGCCATCACTGGACATCTTATAAATATCAAGGTTTTATGTGAATAATCATTATCTTGTGCCATCACTTCATTAACAACTACCATGCCCACTGCATTAAATTCCATAGAAAATGGTTTATCAATAGATACTTGCCCTCAGCATCGTGCCTGGTATGTGGTGAAACCTCAAAAGCTATTTGCTGCACTAGTAATATATCTTGATTCCAAAGTTTGGGACCCAACAGAAGAGGTTTACCAAAGACACTCAATTATAACCCCAACCTGCAGAGAAAATTACATTAAAATAATAAGCTGCCTAAGGAATAATAAAGCCAGCAAAGCACCCCTAGCTCATTCAGAGACTAAACCCACAGAATCCTGTGACACGTGGTGCTAATTTTTTAAAATTCCTATGTGACTCAAGAGATTCAGATGTCCCCATGATTTTACTAATTAGATGAGCATGGTGGGGGAACCGAACTCCTCTTCTCAACATTTAAAACTACCAGTAAGGAAAATCAATGCATCCCCTGGTTACTAAGAAGTCAGCAAACCAGTCCTCTACAGGCTGTCTCCCTATGTGTGCTCAGCCGTGCCCACCCCTTTGCAACCTCATGGACTGTAGCCCACCATGCTCCTCTGTCCATGGGATTCTCCAGTGAAGAATACTGGAGTGGGTTGCCATTTCTTCCTCCAGGAGATATTCCCAGACCCAGGAACTGAACCCGCTTCTCTGTCCCTCCTGCACTGGCAGGCAGATTCTTTACTACTAACTCCACCTAGGAAGCCCCCTGTCTCCCTATATTAGCACCATAACCTACCAGTGATCAAGTCTCCCTCCATAATCCTCATACCTCCACTCCCATCTCAGTGGAATCCTCAAAGCAGAGAGGTAAAGCGTGGATGCCAACTCTATCTGAATCACAGGACAGGAAAACGAAAGAGTCTGATAAAGATTTTTTAATAAAGGCTGCATTGTGTAAACTACAAACTTGCAGTTCTAAGATAAGTAAGTTCTAGGCATGTAGTGAAAAGCATGGTGACTGTAGTTAATACCATATTATATATTTGAAGGTTGCTAAGAGCAGATCTTAAGTCCTCATCATAGGAAAAAAAAATGTGATTATGTGAGGTGATGAATGTTAACTAAGCTTATTGAGGTAATCATTTTGCAGTATACATACATCAAATCATTATGCTGTACACTTTAATACAATGTTATATGCCAATTATATCTCATTAAAACTAGGGGGGTGAGAGGAGGGAATACTTTACTGTATAGCAAAAAAGCTACCTAGGGAATGGTTATAAATTAGACTGCATATAACCAATGGAAAATTACACAGGATAATATAACATCAAAAGTATTAGAATAACAGAAAATTCCTAGGCAATAATATCAAACAGGGATGCAACTGCATGCATAATGACATATCAAGTATATAAAAATGTACTGAGTGATGCATAGCAGAAAGATACAAATGGCCTTCAATCAAAATGTTAACATTGGAAGCTAATCTGGGTGATATATTTCTTCTTTCACCACGTCTCAGTTTTCCAGCTCTCCTCTGAGAATTATTGTAAGGAAAAAACAATTTTATGCTAAAAATATAAGAGCACATTATAGAAACAGGAGAAGCAAAAAGGGCATCTGAAAAGAAAATAAGTACCAACTCTCCAGCTTTCAATCATGAAATTGTGTCTCTTTAAATCAATAAGACCCCTCCTTAACCCCCACTCCAGCCAAGCTCAACCAGCTCTGGCTTCCCATGGAATACCACCCCACTCCTTAATGCAAGGGACCAGTCAGCTCCCAGAATGGCCTGCAGGGGCATTTCAACACAGACCCACCCCCCTCCCCGCAGTTCATAACAGCTCAGGCTGATGGGATTTGAGATCTATTTCTGTAATAACTAGCAGTTGAGTCAAGTGTCATTTTAATCCACAGTCATGGTCAAGAGTCCGAGGGTACAGAGGGATGCCACCACATCCTGATGCACAGAGGCCATCAAATACAGGCGACTCTCCTAGCACACGATGCTCTCCAGGCTCCTGCAGAAAACATGAGGACAGTCCTGGGCCGGTCCCTCTGCCGACTACTCAGCCATTCTTCCAATCATTCGCTCATTAATTCCTCACCTTGAAAACCTTTATTGAGCACTCTTCTGAACCAGGAACTATGGACACAAAACTTGAGACACATCTTTTATCTGCCAGGGGCTAAGCATCGAGTAATAAAGACACAAACATAGACGAATGGGAACTGCTCAGTTCAGTTCAGAGGCAGAAGCAAAGTGGGAATTCTTAGGAGGGAATACAAGGCTAGAATAGCCTGAAACAGGACCAGAGAGCTTCCCCTCAGAGACCTGATCCTCCCAACAAGGGGCAGTGAAGAGTAGTGGCTAAGCACTCTGACTATGGAGCCTGACTGGCTCAGATTCCAGCTTCCCCACATACCAGATATGTGACCATGGACCCATTAACCTCTCTGTGCCTCAGCTTCCTCATCTGTACAATGGGAATAAAATTCCATCTATCCCATAAAAGCAGTATGAACATCAAATTGATTCATACATGTTAAGCTCTTAGAACAGTGTCTGCCACAGGGGAAGCACTGGCCAACTGTTTATTTGAAGAACAGCTAGGGCAGGCCCTGAGACCTAGAGGATGGGGGTGTACAAAGCTATGCCAGTCCCCACCCTGTCAGGAGGGCCCTGCAGTCATGGCAGGCTGTTGCTGTGGCCCAGCAAGAGGACAGCGGGCAAGTGAGCAAGGGTCGCCAGCCATGGCTGGAGGCGTGGTGAGTGGTCAGTTCTAACCCTCTCCTCTTAAAAAGCTGGCAGAGCTTATGAAGCTTCCTGTGAATCCAATCTAGGTCTAGCCAACCAACCAACATCCAAACATCTTTGAATTTTTGCTATGTGTTAGAATAAATACACTTAAATATATTTCATCTATTTAAGCAATGGGCTTAAATATACTTCCCAATTCAGTCCTCACCTGCAGCCCAGCAATGTCGGTATTGTTATTCCCATCTTATAAATGAGGTATAAAGAGTTAAGAAGCTCTGTATTTAAGTATTGCCACTGGATTTCAAACTCGGATCTGTCTACTGTCAACCACGACTACCACTGCCTCTCAGCCCTGATCACTAATCTCAGCCCAACTGGTGCCTGAATACCAGCTCCACCGTGGAGCCTCTGTGAGACTTTAGGTAACTTAACTCCCTTCCTTCATCCTTGAGTTGCCCCACCTGTAACACAGCGGTAATACTATCCACAGGGCCGGGCTCAGTAAGGAGTGATGGAGTATGCCCACTACATAACTTGTGCTCTGTATTTCTTCCACACTGGCCTCTCTTTAGAACATCATTTGTGAGTTGCTTTGCAAAGACAGCTTAGAAATCTACACATGGGAAGTCTGAGTTTAACATTTACCAGGGGGTTCACACACAGGATCACATTTCACATTTATAATAATCCACTGTGCAAGCATGCGTGTGTTTGCTAAGTCACTTCAGTGTCCAAAGTGTCCAGCTCTTTGCAGCACTATGGACTGCAGCCCCCCAGGCTCCTCTGTCCAAGGAATTCTTCAGGCAAGAATACTGGAGTGGTTTGCCATGCTCTCCTCCAGGGGATCTTCCCAACCCAGGGATCGAATCCGCATCTCTTACATTTCCTGCATTGGCAGGCAGGTTCTTTACCAGTAGCGCCACCTGGCAAGCCCAAAAACCCACTAGGTAGGCATCAATAACCTCACTTTCAAGATAAGGAATCTCTGGCTTGTAGAAGTTACATAATTTGCCCAACAACTTTTCAGCTCTTTCTGGGTATTTCTGTATGAATTCCCTAGTCCCCAGACAAAGAATCTTTAAACTTCTCCACTCCACTCCAATGCCAGTTCTCCCCTATCTAAGGGGCACTCCTCCTTCAAAACTCTCAGCTGTCCCATATACTGAGTGCACTTACCAGCCTGCTTGAAAAGTCTGGAGCAGGGGGCTGACCCAAATAGGATTGGTTCCCTTTTGTGCAGTCCCAACTCTCAGGCTTAAAAGAGACATTTTCAACGCTACACTGGCCTTGACCTTGCCATATCTACTCCAACTCAACAGTAAACAGTGAGGCATCATGCTCGACCGCAAGCTCTCTAATTTATGATTATTCATTATAAATCATTTTTACATGTTGCTTCGAATGCTGTTCAAGAATAAAAATCTGCCTGTGTTGAAATGCACTGTGATTTTAATATGCAAACCTCCTACAGAGATGATGTCTCATTTTAATTATTGTTTCAGTTTAATGGGTTTTCATTAAATTAGAGGATGGAGCAATTATGAGGGTGAACAGCTAATGTTTCAAAGGTAAGTTCCCGTGGCTCTGTGTGCAAAGAGATAGCTGTGGCATCAATGAGCAGAAAGCAACACTCTTCTGGATAAGCCCGTATGCAGCCTGATGGAAAACAACCCTGGCTATTTTTCTCTTTCCAGCTTCAAAACAAAGATAGCATCTCCTCACTAAAGACATGCAAACAGCTCTAAGCATGTGTCTGACTGAAGGTATCTTTATCCCATAACTTTTCTATCAGGAATCCAAGCTCCCCTGTTTATCAGGCCAGAAAGCCTTCTTCAAATTCCACAACCTCAGTCATGTCTGACCCTTTGCAATCTCGTGGACTGTAGCCTGCCAGGCTCCTCTCTCCATGGTATTCTCCAGGCAAGAATACTGGACCAAGTAGCCATTCCCTTCTCCAGGGAATCTTCCCAACCCAGGGATCAAACTCCAGTCTTCTGCATTACAGGCAGATTCTTTACCATCTGAACGACCAGGAAAACTAAGTATCAAACCACAGGAAAGTACTTCTGATGAAACAGTCTTATCCCTCACATGCAAGGAATTTAGTTGGTTCTGTGGATCAATGTCTGACTTCCTGCCTCTGGGAAATTGTTCCAACTCCACAACAGACTGTGATGACCAAAATAATATTAATTAGCAAACTGGGAGAAGTTCAGTGAGAAATTATTTTGGTGGCTTCCAATATTTTACCCCAGAAACTGCACAGACTTTGCACTTGGGACCAACAGGGTAGAATTACCTCAGACAGAGGCAGAGGAATGAATGAGTAGGAGGAAATGAGGGGAGGGCCAGAGGTAAAATCTACTCCACTGGGGCCCCAGTGGTCAGAGGTAAAGGGTTATGACTCCACACTGGACGGAGTCGGGGGTCTGCATTGCAGAAGTCTGCACCTGGGGAGAGGGAAGGAGCTTGGCAAAGCTCACATACATGATTTCAGGAATTACCCAGCGGTACAGTGGTTAAGACTCTGTGCTCTCACTGCCAAGGACCTGGGTTCAATCCCTGGTTAGGGGACTAAGATCCCACACGCCTCACAATATAGCAACAAAAATTTTTTTTTAATTTAATTTTTCTTTCTCTCCAGCTAGGTGGAAGGAAAAAGACAAGAGCTACAGAAGGTCATTCCAGAAATAATTGGTCTATTAGGGTAGGGCAGACCTGGTCACTATACATGCCAAGAAAATAATATGGGAGCATCGCACTACGCGGTGGGAAGGAGAGAAAAAGAAATCTTTCCCACAACAAAGAGAAGCACCGGCCCCAGGTAACACAGCAAGAACTAAGTGATGAATGAGGTACCCTCTCTGCTCAGCACTGCCCCTCCCCAGCCTGATGCTGACCACCTGTCGGGGCGCACACTGGCTGGCGTGGCCGCCGGAGAAGTTCTCTTTGCTCTCTTATTTCAAGCGTCCTGAATATTTCCAAAGGGACAGTAACTTGGAACTCCTGGGTGGAATGCTTTCTTTTCAGCTCCTTTATTTTCGCTGTCCTAAAAAGCACGCCGTCAGCTCTTAGATCACACGTTTTAATCTAATTACATGCCTTGTTAGCTAATTAGTTCCAGAATCACTACTGGGAAGGTCTCCCTCACTATTTATCTATCTGTGTTGGCCACTGGGTGTGCTTCTCGATTCCTGGAAAATAATTATTGGCCTTTCAAACTCTGTCCTGAGGAGGGACAGCAAAGCTCTCTGGGCCCCTGAAACTCCAGGCTTTGAACAGAAGCTCCAGGAAACGTGGGCACTTGTGCAGCAAAGGGCCCTTGGTGTGGTTTCTCACAGACTTGAAAACTGACCCCTTCAGAGATGTTTTCCGATCCTATTTAACATTAATGTCACCCTTAAAACAAACTGTTGGAGCTGCTGCTTGCCTGAACTCAAAGTCAACTGCATTCCGACTACTGGATCATTCTCACCAATTCCCCACAACTGCCCTCCCAAAAGCAATCTACAACCAAGGGCTCAAATTACAATCTCCATTTACTGAAGCCTTAAAAAAAAAAAAAAAAACAATGAAAATATCGATTTGGGAGAAAACTGGCCTTTCATCACCACTGGAAATAATTTGGATCTGGCCCATCCCAGAGTAACCATGCTGAGTCACTTCAGTAAAGTATGCCTTTGGTATATTAAATAGCATCTTCATGATAATTCATCTCAAAGGGTGCTCGGTAGGTTTCCAAGCAATCTTTTCTACCTGAGTGTGATCTGATTTAGTCAGCAGATATTCTTTTCAGCCACTAATGACCTGAAAACCCCGCCCTCCACCACGAGAGCTTGGTTGGTTGGTAGCTGATCCTTGGACAAGTGCTCTCAGCTGAGCCTTGGGAGTACAAAGCACATAAATACGGTTCAATCTCAACTCTTTTCCAACCCAGAGTTCTAGCCACCTTCTCCACACCTATCCAGATCCTGCCCATCTCCTCTTGAGGCCCAGCCCAAGCCCTCTAAGTCCACGAAGCTCTGGAGCCCTCAATTCAAAGGGGCTTCTCCCATCCCTTCACTCCAAAATTCTTCACCCATTCGAATGCATATTTATGGAGGCTGTTCTCTGTGGCCTGGTAAGACAAACTTATCTGGGCAAAGACTCCAGCCAGTATCTGTAGCTGCACGGACCAGTACCGCGCACTGTGATCCATCTTACATCCTGCATCTTGCCAAATCCGATAGCCAGTTCTCCACCCTCCACCTAAGTGACCTCTCAGCAACCTCCAATGGCTGTCCTCTCCCTCCTTTTTCAGGCACTCTTGGGCACGGAATTCTTCTGGCTTTCCTCCCCCCTCCGCAGCCATCCTGGGTTCCTCCACGCCCTCCTCTGCCTGCTCTCTTAGGGTGTCTCCAGCACATCCAGCCAGCCCTGAGCTCTGCCTCTATCACCACCTGGGCTCTCCATCCTCTTGCCTACCACACTGCAGCAGCCTCCAAAGCCCACTTGCTTTGTGTCTTTCCCCTTCTCCCCCGCTTTCTGACTTTCTCTTATGTAGCAATTATAGCAACAAGGAAATCCTTTTCAAACTTAAATCACATCCTATCAACCACTTCAGTTACTTTCTTTAAACCCTCAAATAGCTGCCTGTGGTTGTTTCCTGTTGCTTCTGGAAGATAGGCCTGCAAACTCAGTGCTTAAAACAACACAAACTCATCATCTTATGGTCCTGGAGGTCAGAAGCCAGAAATGGGTTTCACTGGAACAAAACTAAAATGTGAGCAGAACCACCCTGCCACCCTCCAGAAAATACACTTACCTTGCCTTTTCCAGCTTTCCTTGGTTCACGTCCCCTTCCTAATCCTCAAAGTCAGTTTTGCAGCACCTTTCCATCTCTCTCTGCCTTCATCTGCTCATCACTCACCCTCCCTGACTTAACTTCCTGTTTCCTTCTTATAGGGACGCTTGTGATTACATTGGGCCCAGCTGGATAATGCAGGCTAGCCTCCCCACCTGAAGATCCTTAACTTAATCACATCTTCAAAGCTATTTTTTATCATGTAAATTAACAATCACAGGTTCTGGGGATTAGGACATATGTATCTTTGGAGGCGGGGAGGTCCTTGCATTTTTCACCAGTGCAAGTGAAAAAAGACCCTAACTCCTTACAATGACTGAAAGACCCTACATGGCTTGGTGCTGCTGCTGGGGCTGAAACAAAGACCAAGCTTTTACTTTGGCCCTGGCCACGCTCTCCAACCTCCTCGGGTACCTTCACCCACACAGGCCATCCTTGTGCCCCTTAAACTTGTTTGTTCCAAGGGGTTTTGTATCAGCTCTTCCAAAAATGTCAGTTCTGGGAGCAAAACAGCCTGGATTCTATTCTCAGCTTTGCCACTTACTGCACCTAACCTTGACCGTGTAAATAACAGGGTTATTTAACCTGTTTTCCCTTCTGTAAAACTGGGCCCATAATACCTATCTCCCTTGTAGAATTATTATGGATTGTTTTGAGAATGAAATGAATTGACAAATATAAAGAATTTAGAACAATGTCTCGCATCTAAAAAGTGTTCATCACTAACCATGTAAGTGGTCAGGAATAATATCATTATCTTTGCATGGTTGACTTCTTCATCCAAGCATCAGCTCAAATACCACCTCTGCAAGGAAGTCTTCTCCATAATCCTATCTAGGATCAATCCTCTCCTCTCTCTCTCTTCAGTATTGCTATTTTATTTCCTGCATAGTCTCTCTGACTACCTGTAGTTACTAATTTATGAGTACACTTGTTCACTGTGATTCCCTCTCTCTGCTGGAACCGAAGCTTCATGAACTCAGAGACTCTGTCTTTGCTACATCTCTCATATCTAGCCAGAACAGTGCCCATCACGTGGGTGTGCAATAAATATTTGTTGACTGAATGAATGAATACGATATGCTCCTGGTTCTCTCCTCCCTGCACCTTGATCCAGGGCCCCCAAGGGTAGAGCATCCTACATGTTCCTCTTGTGCAATCAGGACCCAGCAGAGGGGCTGGCACATGCGGCAAAGCAGAATCACACTTAATGCCTGCTGATGGATCGATGTATAAATGAGCTTTAGAGGCACCTTCAAGATAAGGGCTCTAAAAAAAAAAAAAAAAAATTGTTCTCCAGCCAGTCACTCCAAGACTGAGAGGGACAGGATTCCAAAGTTACATATGGAAAAAAGCAATATTCAAAGCAGAAGTCTAGCATAGAAAACAGACTTGCAGTTGCCAATGGGGAGGGGGCTGAGGGAGGAATAGAGTGAAAGGTTGACGTTAGCAGATACAAACTATTATATATGGGCTTCCCCGGTGGCTCAGTGGTAAAGAACTTACCTGCCACTGCAGGAGACCCAGGTTTGATCCCTAGGTCGAGAAGACCCCCTGGAGAAGGGAATGGCTACCTGCCCCAGGATTCTTGGTTGGAAAAGTCCATGGACAGAGGAACCTAGTGGGCTACAGTCCATGGGGTCACAAAAGAGTTGAACACGACTTAGTGACAAAACAGCAACAACTATTATATATAAAATGGATAAACTACAAGGTCCTACTGTATAGCACAGAGAACTATAGTCAATATCCAATGGTAAACCATAATGGAAAAGAATATTTTAAAAGAATATATATAAGTGTAACTGAATCACTTTGCTGTATAGCAGAAATTAAAACATTATAAATCAAGTATGTATACCATGTTGATTCAGTTGTGTCCAACTCTTGGCGCATACAATTTAAAAAAAAATTAAAAAAGAAAAAAAAACAGGGCTTCCCTGGGGACTCAGTGGTAAATAATCTGCCTACCAATGCAGGAAACACGGGTTCAATCTCTGAACGAGGAAGATTTCACATGCCACAGAGCAACTAAGCCTGTGTCCCACAACTATTGAGCCTGTGGTCTAGAGCCTGGGAGCTGTAACTACTGAAGTCTGAACTGCAACGAGAGAAGCCACTGCAATGAGAAGCCTGTACACTGCAACTAGAGAATAGCCCATGCTTGCCACAGCTGCAGAAAAGCCCACACAGCAACGAAGACCCAGCATAGCCATAAATAAATAAGATTATTCTAAAAAGAAAAGAAAGCAGAAGTCCAAGAAGCTGCATTCCCAAGATTGCCCTGGCCCCAGCACACACTCTGAAGAACACACTTATGGGTTGGGCAGCTTTCTAATTATGGCGAGATCTTTGATTTAAAGTTAATACCAGAAAGGATGCTGTGGCTGGCTTCTGCACGAAATATGCAGTTAAAAGCCCACTGCCAGGGAAACTTCTGTCAAGCCCTAAGTATCAGCCACCCTGTGTTTCTCCTTTCCAAAGATACCTGCAGCTCATAAATGCCTAGGCAGATGACGGCCTTCTCTTTTGAGGTACCTCACCCCCAGAGACCTAGAAAAGTAATCTAGGGTGGAGCTGGCATCAGGATTTATTTTATTTAATTGTCCCAAGTGACGGTGAGAAGCAGCCACTGCTGAGGATTGAGTCCTGAGCACCCTCCTGGCTCCAGGGCCAAGGTGATAAACTGAGCAGCCTCCGGCCAGACACAGCACAGAAGGTTAGTTTAGCCCCCACGTCACCCACCACTCTCCCAAGCTACATACCACATTTCTTCAAGTCCAAGGTGTCACCAATTACAAGATACAAGATTATTTTGCACATCCTACCAAGAAAACCAAAAGCCATCAACAATGCCACTATTGGTCATTAGACCAATAGTTCATTACAAAAGGACGAAAATGTGAACGTGTGTGTGTGTTAGAATCAATAAAAGTACAAAAACTCCCAGATTTCATATAAAGATCCAGATCTACTGCAAAAAGCTCAATGATCTGGCAACAGGGCCCACATTCGCACCAGTAACAAAGCAGTGAATGCGGCAATGAGGAGACGCAGGGCAGTACACAGGGTCACCGGCTGGCTGGATCCTCTCGCAGGTGCACAGGCTCAGTGGCTGACCCTCCACAGATTTGGGACTGCAGGATCCCTCCCCAGCAAGGTTCTGCTGCTGCTGCTGCTACTAAGTCACTTCAGTCGTGTCCGACTGTGCGACCCCATAGATGACAGCCCACCAGGCTCCCCCGTCCCTGTGATTCTCCAGGCAAGAACACTGGAGTGGGTTGCCATTTCCTTCTCCAGTGCATGAAAGTGAAAAGTGAAAGGGAAGTTGCTCAGTCGTGTCCGAGTCTTCGCAACCCCATGGACTGCAGCCTACCAGGCTCCTCCCCCCATGGGACTTTTTAGGCAAGAGTACTGGAGTGGGGTGCCATTGCCTTCTCCACCAGCAAGGCTCTAGCATGTACTAATACCACGTATTCTCTATACACCCAGGCCCCACACTAAACCTCCATCCTCTGCCCTCACAGGTCTTCCCGGCTCACTCAGGTGCTTCTCCACAGATGCTGCGGCTTCGGTAACAGGTGTCACTGAGATATGGGTGCTCTCAGCCCTTGGTGTGGCCAGGAAGAGTACTTTTGGGCAAAAAGAGCAGCCCTTTGTCTTCTCCCCAGTGTCATATACAAATATAGCCATTTTCCTTGTGCACTACGATGTGAAAAAGGTTGGGAAACACAGCCCTGTGTGGGAGTAGAATTTGGGATCCGGAAATCTAGGATCCAGCATCAGTCCTGGAAGTTGGTAGCTGAGTGACAGTTCATTCAGTCACCCTGAAACTCACTTTCTCCTCCATTAAAGAGCGACTAGCAAGCATGCACACACACAATGATGAAACGTATATCACAGAATCCACATGACAAATACATGTACTCATCTATATGAACAGTTTTGGAAAATGCTCATCACCGTCACTTTCTTCCTTATCTGAGTGCCAGGTCAGACAACACCATACAAGTTGGGCATATGTGGAAACTATGGTTAGAAGCCTTTCTCTTACTCACTTCCAAGTCACTTACATTCCAGCAGTGTGAGCAGGTGGAGAGAAACTTATATGATGAAAATAAATCTTGTGTGAGTAAATAGCCTGCACTAAATCCATCAATAATTTGGGCCAAAGATGGGGAGACATATGGAGCATAAGGATGGAGTGGGTTGGTAGGTATCTCAGGATCAGTTCAGTTGAGTTCAGTTCAGTCGCTCAGTCGTGTCCGACTCTTTGCGACCCCATGAATTGCAGCACGCCAGGCCTCCCTGGCCATCACCAACTCCCAGAGTTCACTCAAACTCATGTCCATCGAGTCAGTGATGCCATCCAGCCATCTCATCCTCGGTCGTCCCCTTCTCCTGCCCCTAATCAAATTAGGAAATAAATGAGGAGCACCCAAGCTCTGTGTTAGCAGAGGAAGCCACTGAAATAAAAAAGGGCCTTATTTTCCTTTTTCAGTGAAATTGGCATCTTTTTCTACATTATTTTTTATTGGACCTAAGCCTGTCATACAGAGTGAAGTAACTCAAAAAGAAAAAAACAAATATCAGATATTAATGAATATATGTGGTATCTAGAAAAATGGTAGAGAAGATTGTATTTGCAAAGCAGAAATAGAGACACAGACATAGTAGAACAAACATATGGACACCAAGGACATGTGTTTTTTAAAAAGCACTTAAGCTTACTTTTTCAAATTCATGACATAAGCCAACAGCTTCCTTTCTAAACTCTTTGTTGCTGTCCCCCAACACCTAACGGGTGTGAGGCATACTTTTAAGTAGGCTTTTTCTGCCACTATTCTCCGAAATCTCCCCACACAAGGCATACCACACAATCCAAACCCCACAGTCTATTAAAAAAAGATAAAAATAAAAACACGGGAATACTATATGTTGATCAACCACAGAGTAATCACATAAGCATGATAAATGCAAAGATACCCATCAGCATTTCTATTTATGTGTGACCAGCACGGTTGCCCTCTCCTTAATTATGCTCTTATTCACCGTAGGCATAGAGTCTGTCAGTGTGGGTCTGGGTGTAATTGAGCCCAGAAGCCCCGACCAGCAAAATTACGTGCCACACACCGAGCCGTTCCGTGCAACTTTTTCAAATGAATTACTGAAGAGATTTAAGAATTCTTCCAAAATGTCACAATAATAACTATTTTATCTTTTTTATGCCATAATTATGATTTGGAGCTTTGCTTTTCTTATTTCTTCCAGGCACACCACAACTCATGAATAAAATATGACAAGTTTGATAGCAGCCATTGGAGAGGGTTCATCTGTAACAGCAGACGTGCTCGGTGTACAAAGAGCTTTTGTATTCCAACAGCCTTTGTTTCTGGGACGGGCTTTTATCTCAAAGAAGGACCACGTGCGTTCTCTCTTCTCCCTCTTCTCCCTCCCATCTCCCCACAATTCCTGCCTTCAGCGTGGCACCTGAAAACGTGTTTATTTTGTCTCTCAATGAGGACGTTTCTAAACAATTAGGGAACAAGTAAAAAGACCAAAGGGTGCTCTGTTGGCTAGGAAACTGACTTGAAACAGCATATCAAACAATGTTACTCAAAGAGGCACAATCAGAACCATAGGCTAGTGGGCAAAATGTGTGACTTTGGGTCTTAAACATCATTCACGTGAAGTACCCATCTGGAAAGATATTTAAAGCACCCACAAGGTTCTCTTTTGAGAAGTTTCTTCTCCCCAGAAAAGACTGCCAGGTCCCTTCCAAGTTCAGATTCTGGCCTGTCTTTCAAAGAAATAAATGTGATAAAGAAAAGAAAGGAACTTGCACAACCATCAGCATTTATCATATGGCCTCAGGGACATCAAACTTCAAATTTCGAGGTTTCATTTTTTTTCAAGCAAATCTCTGAATATCTTGTTCTAACACAGTAAACCATTCACATCCAAGTTTCCTTCCATATATACTTTTTCCCCCAGAGTTTGTTTCAAAATATGTAAGAGTGAAAAAACAGCTTAAAGCCACTGCTTGCCTAGAACCTGAAGAACTGAGATGTCGATCTCCTGGATGAGCAATTTGTCAAACTTCTCAACTTGTGGGCTTATCTGTGAAGCATGACAAGCAAATCTAAGATTAAGCCAAGACTGGGAAACATTTCTAACACTCCTCCAGAAAATGAAACCTGGCATCATCAGGAAAGCCAGAATGCAAAAGCTTCAGAATATGTTGCTGTTTTCTTGTGTGTACTTTGCAAATGCACTGTGATGACTATTTTGGGAAACTGTAAACTCACATGCTTTTTTTTCATCTTCACCCAGATCCTCCAAGACAACAGGTAGTCTTGAACTGTGACTTCTTCTGCCCACAAGAACCAGTGTACACACTGCTGTATTTTACATGGATAACCAACAGGATCTTACTATGTAGCACAAGGAACTCTGCTCAATGTTATATGGCAGCCTGGATGGGAGGGGAGTTTGGGGGAGAATGGATACATGTGTATGTAAGGTCGAGTCCCTTTGCTGCCCACCTGAAACTATCACACTGTTATAGCAATATAAAATAAAAAGTTGAACACCCCACTCCAGTACTCTTGCCTGGAAAATCCCATGGACAGAGGAGCCTGGTGGGCTGCAGTCCATGGGGTCGCTACTAGTTGGACACAACTGAGCGACTTCACTTTCACTTTTCGTTTTCATGCATTGGAGAAGGAAATGGCAACCCACTCCAGCGTTCTTGCCTGGAGAATCCCAGGGATGGGGGAGCCTGGTGGACTGCCGTCTATGGGGTCTTGGACACGACTGAAGCGACTTAGCAGCAGCAGCAGCAGCAAGGTCAACATATGCTTTTATTTCAAAGAAATGGAAAGCAACTCATGAAAGCTATCTACTGTAAATGTTTTACATTAAAAAAAAAAAAAAGACTAGCTCGAAGCCAAGTGAGTGGTGACTATATTGAGGCTGTAGTTTCAGAGGGAATGACTTTAATCATGTTGTCTTACCTAATGCCATGTGGCATTAAATGTCATCTCAGCATCAACTGACACTTCATGACATCAGGGAATGCAAGGGTGGCGAGGTGCCGATAATAAATACATCCCCCCGACACATTCCTATGCCAGACATACTTGCTATGGGGGCAGGAGGATAAGTCTGAATCTGCAGATAAATAAGGTAGCAGCGTGAATGCTCATTTTTTTAAAAAAGCAAATTTTTATTCCCTCAGGATAAGGCACAGTAGCAGCATTCAGCACTCTGAGCTGCCCATTTGTAACTGCCAGGATGAGCCTTCCTTCCTGCAGACCCAATATTTCAAAGAAGCCATATAAAGCCAGGGAATCTGGCAGCAGCATTTAAATCTTCAACACACACTGTCAAATGAAGTTAGATGTCAAAGTTCAGGTTTAGGAGCAAAAGGAAATTAAGAGGAGGAATGTCTCTGGTGGTCCAGTGGCTAAGACTCCACTCTCTCAATGCAGGGGACCCGGGTTCGATCCCTGGTTGGGGAACTAGATCCTGCATGTGTTGTTTAGTCACTAAATTGTATCCAACTCTTTGGGGATCCCATGGACTGCAGCCCACCAGGTTCCTCTGTCCATGGGATTTCCTGAGCAAGAATACTAGAGTGGGTTGCCATTTCCTTGTCAAGGAGATCTTCCTGACTCAGGGATCGAACCCCATCTTCTGCATCAGCACGCAGATTCTTTACCACTGAGCCACCTGGGAAGCCCAGATCCCACATGCTGCAACTTTCGTTGTTGTTGTTCTTGTTCAGTCACCCAATCATGTCTGACTCTTTGTGACCCCTTGAACTACAGCACGCCATTGGTGGTGATGTCCCTCACCATCATCACCAATGCAACTTTAACACACACACACACACAGATCCCCTGGGCCACAAGGAAGATCAAAGATTCTACACATTACAACAAAGACACAGCACAGCCAAATAAATGAATATATTTTTTTTTAAAAAAGAAAGGAAGATAAAGAGATGACCAAATCATCGCCATGTACACCAATAGCAACACTGCCTGAAATCCTAAGAAATCCTGTTTTTAAGTCAAAGGACCTCAAGTGGCAGATCGCAGGGTCCTGATTGACAGGTCTGGGAGCTGCCTTCTAGAACCACAGGCTCTAGTCAGTACTCTCTCTCTGCCCCACTGCCTGGGGCATTTCACACCCCATCTCCCTTCTTCTTCTCCCACCCAGGCCCATGAGGGGAGTGAAAGGACAGTGCTCATTAGATCCACTTTTCCCAGATTAAGCCTAGAGATTCATGATCTGGGACACGAGACCCATCTACACGTGCGCCAACACTGGTGTGTACCCAGACGTTTCCCAGGCTCTCCAATCATAACCCTGAATGCAGCTGGTCAGGGGTGTCCTAGCTATAACCTGAGTAGCTAAGAACCAAACAGGCCACACTAGCCAAACCAACCCAAAAGATGAATCAAGCACACTTAAGATCATCACAGTTACCCATACTCCAGCTAAAAGATTCCAGTGATGGCTCAGGAAATATTGACATTTCCCAATTTGAGTGTTAAACCTCCTCGTTCCTTTGTGTAAGAGGGCATGGTGGCTACTTCCCTCCCCACACTGAGCTATATAGCTGCTGTGTGTTCTGGGACTTTTGTTTGGCAACTGTGCTGTGCTAAGTCACTTTAGTCATGTCCAACTCTTTGCAACCCCATGGACTGTAGCCCACCAGGCTTCTCTGTTGGGGGATTTTTCAGGCAAGAATACTGGAGTGGGTTGTCATTTCCTCCTCCAGGATATCTTCCCCACACAGGGATTAAACTGGCATCTCTTAGTTCTGCATTGGCAGGCAGGTTCTTTACCACTAGCACCACCTGGGAAGCCCCAGGCAACTGGGGAGGAAAAAAAGACGGATCTGTTAGGATGGCAGCCTGCAGGTAGAAAATGATGTCTATTCACTCCCTACCTAGGCATTCGGGCAAGGTTGAGCTTCTATGTCTAGAAGGTAAGAGCTCAGAAAAGAAGGAGTATTTTCCTGAGAGATTTTGTGCATTCTGGGCAAAGCAGTGATAATTAGGGGCCAGGAAACAAAGTTTGGGATAACTGGAATCAGAGTCCTTCTCCTATTTAAAGCTAGGAACACTCTGCTACTCCAAGGGGCTAAGTCCCAAGCCAAAGTAGGGAGAACAGCTCTGTCTTCAGATGGAGCAGGTGCCTTCTGGGTCCCTGAAGACTGGCATCCCTGGGGTCCTGGGCAAAGCACCCTGGACAGAAGTAATGATTCATAAGAGATTCTAGCAGTTCTGGAGATGATGCACCTTCTCCTAGCAGATTCCTGAACTGGTCAAAGCAGGGAAGCTCTGTCTTCAGATGGAGCAGGTGCCTTCTGGGTCCCTGAAGACTGGCATCCCTGGGGTCCTGGGCAAAGCACCCTGGACGGAAGTAATGATTCATAAGAGATTCTAGCAGTTCTGGAGATGATGCACCTTCTCCTAGCAGATTCCTGAACTGGTCAAAGCAGGGGGAAAAAAAAAGAACCTGCCCAATGGTGGATGAAGCTATCAGACTGAGTGGTGAGGTGTCCTAAAGGGCCCTCAGAAAGACCTGGGGTTCCTGAGATGTTGCACAGAAAACCAGAGGTTCTTCTTGGACAGAAAGGAGCAAGCATAGATATTTTGGCAGTTATTATCAATCCTGTATCCTGGAGGAAGGCATGACAGCAGCACAGCACACCGATACTGTATGGTTCCATTGGTATTGACTGGTTTATGGATCCCAGGAACGTCTGAAGTGAAGCGAAGCCGCTCAGTCGTGTCCGACTCTTTGCGACCCCATGGACTGTAGCCTACCAGGCTCTTCCATCCACAGAATTTTCCAGGCAAGAGTACTGGAGTGGGTTGCCAAGCTGTTAGAGCTATTATTAAAAAGGCAAGAGATAACAAGTTTTGGTGAAAACGTGGAACCAAGAGAACTCTTGTGCACTGTTGATGTGAATGTAAATTGATACAACACTATGGAAAACAGTATGGAGGTTCCTCAAAAAATTACAAATAAAACCACCATGTAATCCCATTTGGAATTTATGTCCAAAGGAAATTAAATCGCACCTCAAGCAATATCCACACCCCTCTGTTCACAGCAGCATTCTTTACAATAGCCAAGATACAGAAACAGCCTCTGTCCATCAGCAAATGAATGAAGAAAGAAAATGTGGTATGCGTACGTATATATACAGTGAAGTATATTCAGTCACTTAAAAAAGGAAATCCTGCCATTTGCAACTACACAGATGGAACTTGAGGGCACCATGCTAAGTGTAATCATTCAGACAGTGAGAAACAAATACAGTATGATCTCACATGTGGAATCTAAAAAAAAAACCAACAACCTTATATAGAAACAAAGAGAAGAATTTTGGCTACTGGGGCTGGAGGTGGAAGAAATGAGATGGAGGTAAAAGATACAAACTTGCAGCTACAAGATGCATGAGTTCTGCTGATCTAAGGCACAGCATGGTGACTGTGGTTAACAATACCACATGACATACTCGAAAGTTGCTGAAAGAGTAGACCTCTTTTTACTGAGATATAATTAACATACAACTACCATATTTGTCTCAGGTATACCGCAAAATGATTTGATATGGGTAGATATTGCAAAATGATCATCACAAAAATATCCATCAGCACACATAGTTATAAATTTTTTCTTCTGATGAAAGCTTCTAAGATCTGCTTGCTAAGAGAGACCTTAAATGTTCTCACCACCCACATACACCACAATGGTAATCATGTGAACTAACAAGTACTAACTAACCTTGTTGTAATCATTTCACAATACGTACATACAGCAAGTCACCACATTGCACACTTTAAACATATACAAAGTTACATATTAATCATATCTTGGTAAAGCGGGGTGGGGTGGAGAACAAGCCATGAGTAGCATTAAGAGCGTTCAGTGCCAAGGCATCACTGTGTGGGCTTCTTTGCTGAGGCTCTAGGTGAGCCCTTAGAGGGGAACACTGAGCTGAAGTTCTGGTGAAATTAACAAGAAATAAATATAGTAGTTCCTTGGTATCCATGGGGAATAGGTTCCAGGACCCCTTCAGATAGAAAAATCCATGGATGCGCGAGCCCTTCATATAAAACAGTCTCAGTTCAGTTCAGTCGCTCAGTCACGTCCGACTCTTTATAACCCCATGAACCGAACCACACCAGCCCTCCTTGTCCATCACCAACTCCCAGAGTCCACCCAAACCCATGTCCATTGTTTCGGTGATGCCATCCAACCATCTCATCCTCTGTCATCCCCTTCTCCTCCTACCCTCAATCTTTCCCAGCATCAGGGTCTTTTCAAATGAGTCAGCTCTCCGCATCAGGTGGCCAAAGTATTGGAGTTTCAGCTTCAACATCAGTCCCTCCAATGAACACCCAGGACTGATCTCCTTTAGGATGGACTGGTTGGATCTCCTTGCAGTCCGAGGGACTCTCAAGAGTCTTCTCCAACACCACAGTTCAAAAGCATCAATTCTTCGGCACTCAGCTTTCTTTATAGTCCAACTCTCACATCCATACATGACCACTGGAAAAACCATAGCCTTGACTAGATGGACCTTTGTTGGCAAAGTAATGTCTCTGCTTTTTAATATGCTTTCTGGGTTGGTCATAACTTTCCTTCCAAGGAGTAAGCGTCTTTTAATTTCCTGGCTGCAATCACCATCTGCAGTGATTTTGGAGCCCAAAAAAATAAAGTCTGACACTGTTTCCACTGTTTCCCCATCTATTTCCCATGAAGTGATGGGACCAGATGCCATGATCTTAGTTTTCTGAATACTAAGCTTTAAGTCAACTTTTTCCCTTTCCTCTTTCACTTTCATCAAGAAGGTCTTTAGTTCTTCTTCACTTTCTGCCATAAGGGTGGTGTCATCTGCATATCTGAGGTTATTGATAGTTGTCCCGGCAATCTTGATTGCAGCTTCTGCTTCCTCCAGCCCAGCGTTTCTCATGATGTACTCTGCATATAAGTTAAATAAGCAGGGTGACAATATACAGCCTTGAAGTACTCCTTTTCCTATTTGGAACCAGTCTGTTGTTCCATGTCCTGTTCTAACTGTTGCTTCCTGACCTGTATACAGGTTTCTCAAGAGGCAGATCAAAAATGGTCTAGTATTTTCATATAAGCTACACACATACTCCCATACACTTTTAACTATCTCTAGATGACTCATAATACCTAATGCAATGTAAATGCTATATAAATAGATGCCAAAGAAAAAAACTGAAGTTTTGCATTTTGGAAATTTCTGAATCTATTTTTCTTTTGTGAATATATTTGATGTGGTTGGTTGAATCTGAAGATGCAAAACCTGTGGATACAAAGGGCCAGTTGTACTGAAATACCTTCAGATTTGAATGTGAGGCTCATGAAACGAGGCAGGTTCACATAAGAGTCAAGTTTAAAGGCAATGAGAGACAAACTGAGGCAAAGGCAGGGGCGGACAGGGTGGAAGAAGACAGATTTGGTCAAGCAGGTCCACATTGGAGTCCCACAGCTATGCTACTCATCAGTTGCATGACTATTCTGAGTCTCAAGTTTCTTACTTGTAAAATAAAACTCCCCACCTCTAAGACTGTCATGGAATATGGTAGACTCAATAAAGATCTATTCCTTCTCCATCCTTCCCTTTTGTCCTCCCAACCTACAGAATGTGCACTGATTTTGATATATTTGGTACACAGAAAATAGAAAAACAAAAGCATTCACAGATTCTCACTGATAGAAGGGACTCTGAAACAGTGGTCCTCAACCGGGGTGATTTTGCAGGACATTTGGTAATGTCTGGAGACATTGTTGGCCATCACAACTGGGCAGAAGGATGCCGCTGGCACCTCCTGAGGATGCCAGAGGACAGGGATGCTGCTGAATACCCTACAAGGCCCAGCACAGCCCCAACAGCAAAGAACGGTCTGGCTCCAAATGTCAACAGTGCCAAGACGGAGAAACTCTGCCTGAGAGGACCTCTAACCCAACCTCCCACTAAGTTAGGAATTCTCTCTCTAATATCTCTGACAGATGGTCTTCCTGGCTTTTAGGTGGATATTCACAGGGACAGATACTCACCACCTCCTAACAAATCCATTCCTTTATTGATCAGCTCTATGGCAGAATGTCTCTCTGTAGATTATATCAAAATTTAAAACTTTCTACTGGTTGGTCCTACTTGCGCTCTTTCCTCCTCCACAGAATAAATTTAAAACCTCTTGAGCTTGTCAAGTGGTTGGAGCATTGAAGATCCTGGTATGCAAACCCCTGGAGGAAAATAGAACTTGAACAACCAGAGTCCTTGCCCTCAGGAAGCTTACACAGTAACTGAGGAGACAGAGAGATGAACAAGCTGTAAAATAAGGCAAAATAAAATGTGGACTGAAGATGATTTTAATAGGCCATACCCTCCAGGAGAAATATGCCATACCCTCCATGTATTCCCTCATAGCTCAGTTGATAAAGAGTCTGCCTGCAGTGCAGGATACCTGGGTTCGATCCCTGGGTCAGAAAGATCCCCTGGAGAAGGGAATGGCTACCTACTCAAGTATTCTTGCCTGGAAAATCCACAGACAGAGGTGCCTAGCAAGCTGCAGTCCATGGGGTCGCAAGCATTGGACATGACTGGGCAACTAAAACACCACCAGGAGAAAGAACTCATTTAATTCTGAAGTCATCCAGGATGGGTCAAGAAAAAAAAAATGTGATACATGCGAAGGAAGTTAAAGAGGCAGAAATGGAGACAGGGGCCTCTCTGGCTGATGAAAGAGCACAGAGTGACATCATCAAGGACAACATACGTTCAAGGATCAGAGGTGGGATGGACAGGTCTTGGAATCAGGGATGTGATGTGGTGGGAAACGAACATAAAGATGAGGTGGAAGGTCTCCAATGTTATGCGAAGGAGTTTGGATTCTTCAGGCCACATTCTGAACAAAGCAATGTGTATTTCTTTTGTGAATATATTTGATGTGGTTGGTTGAATCTGAAGATGCAAAACCTGTGGATACAAAGGGCCAGTTGTACTGAAATACCTTCAGATTTGAATGTGAGGCTCATGAAACGAGGCAGGTTCACATAAGAGTCAAGTTTAAAGGCAATGAGAGACAAACTGAGGCAAAGGCAGGGGCGGACAGGGTGGAAGAAGACAGATTTGGTCAAGCAGGTCCACATTGGAGTCCCACAGCTATGCTACTCATCAGTTGCATGACTATTCTGAGTCTCAAGTTTCTTACTTGTAAAATAAAACTCCCCACCTCTAAGACTGTCATGGAATATGGTAGACTCAATAAAGATCTATTCCTTCTCCATCCTTCCCTTTTGTCCTCCCAACCTACAGAATGTGCACTGATTTTGATATATTTGGTACACAGAAAATAGAAAAACAAAAGCATTCACAGATTCTCACTGATAGAAGGGACTCTGAAACAGTGGTCCTCAACCGGGGTGATTTTGCAGGACATTTGGTAATGTCTGGAGACATTGTTGGCCATCACAACTGGGCAGAAGGATGCCGCTGGCACCTCCTGAGGATGCCAGAGGACAGGGATGCTGCTGAATACCCTACAAGGCCCAGCACAGCCCCAACAGCAAAGAACGGTCTGGCTCCAAATGTCAACAGTGCCAAGACGGAGAAACTCTGCCTGAGAGGACCTCTAACCCAACCTCCCACTAAGTTAGGAATTCTCTCTCTAATATCTCTGACAGATGGTCTTCCTGGCTTTTAGGTGGATATTCACAGGGACAGATACTCACCACCTCCTAACAAATCCATTCCTTTATTGATCAGCTCTATGGCAGAATGTCTCTCTGTAGATTATATCAAAATTTAAAACTTTCTACTGGTTGGTCCTACTTGCGCTCTTTCCTCCTCCACAGAATAAATTTAAAACCTCTTGAGCTTGTCAAGTGGTTGGAGCATTGAAGATCCTGGTATGCAAACCCCTGGAGGAAAATAGAACTTGAACAACCAGAGTCCTTGCCCTCAGGAAGCTTACACAGTAACTGAGGAGACAGAGAGATGAACAAGCTGTAAAATAAGGCAAAATAAAATGTAGACTGAAGATGATTTTAATAGGCCATACCCTCCAGGAGAAATATGCCATACCCTCCATGTATTCCCTCATAGCTCAGTTGATAAAGAGTCTGCCTGCAGTGCAGGATACCTGGGTTCGATCCCTGGGTCAGAAAGATCCCCTGGAGAAGGGAATGGCTACCTACTCAAGTATTCTTGCCTGGAAAATCCACAGACAGAGGTGCCTAGCAAGCTGCAGTCCATGGGGTCGCAAGCATTGGACATGACTGGGCAACTAAAACACCACCAGGAGAAAGAACTCATTTAATTCTGAAGTCATCCAGGATGGGTCAAGAAAAAAAAAATGTGATACATGCGAAGGAAGTTAAAGAGGCAGAAATGGAGACAGGGGCCTCTCTGGCTGATGAAAGAGCACAGAGTGACATCATCAAGGACAACATACGTTCAAGGATCAGAGGTGGGATGGACAGGTCTTGGAATCAGGGATGTGATGTGGTGGGAAACGAACATAAAGATGAGGTGGAAGGTCTCCAATGTTATGCGAAGGAGTTTGGATTCTTCAGGCCACATTCTGAACAAAGCAATGTGTGACAGGTCCTACTGGAGGACAATGCTGGCCACAGCTTGGAGTGTGGACTAGAGAAAAGCGGGATTAGCAATGGTATGAGAGGAAATCAGAGTGAGAGATTGTTTGGGAAGGAAAGAGATAGGTATGTGTTATGGACTAAATTGTGCACCACCCCCTCTAAATTCCATGCTGAAGTCCTAACCCCCAATGTGATGGTGTTTGGAGGTGCAGCCTTTGGGAGCTAATTAGGTTCAGATGAAGTCCTTGGAGTGATCTGGACATTACATCCCTATTAAGGTGGCCTAAGAATGATGGCTTAGGTTCTTCTGGTTCATATTGAACCATTAAAGTAATCAGGTCTTTTTCTCATAAACTGCTCTCAAGGTAATCTTGGGCAGCTGAGCCATTGGGAACAACTTTATACTCAGTTCCTATGAAATTCCATCCTGTCAATTTCAGTTCCTGGCTCATGCTTATGGGGATACGAGGACCTTGATTTGGACATTCAGGGAAGGAGTTATTCCTCCCAGCTCTTCAACCCCTCCAGCAACAGCTGTGGAATAGGGGACCTGGGCAGAGTTTGGGTTGGTTGGGGGTGGGTGAAGGAGGGTTTGGTTTCTGCTGGTTTGTAGCTTCACTCTCAGCTTCTTTCCTGCTTGCCTCACTCAGACCCTGGCCAAGGTACCCAGGGTCTTTGTCTGAGAGCAACAGATGAGGTCAGCCCTTTAGGTCACAGCACCCCCTCCTGACCGCCTGCACACCTCACTGCCAGAAACCACAGAGGTTCTTCCCTGTCCTGTGAGGGAAAGTAAGCGGAAGAAATCCCAGAGACATGGACTGTGGGGGAGGGGTTCTTTCCTACCCTCACTTGATATAATGTAAAATAACTGAATTGAGTGCAATAGCCTTAAGAGTGATATTCTTTTATTTTTGCCAGCAGAGCTGTGTGATTCTGAACTTTTCACAAAGTCTAAAAACAATTAAGTCCATAGGCTGACATTAAAGCTCTACACTGTAACGTATTGTCAAATATAAGTCTCTAAAATGGCAAATCTATAGGGAGAAAATTATAGAAATTAGACTCATTATAATTTTGAAAACTGAATTTTTATGTTGCAATAATTTGTTATATCCATTCTGCTATTCTCTTTTAATGTCACTTAAAGGCAGTCAATAATCCTTTGGGGGGAAGGCCTTTCTTTCTTGAGACAATCATGTCCTCCCTTTTTAGATATTAAAATATCTTTTCTCCATAAATATTGGTAAAATGAATACATGATACTTAACATATTTGCAGCCTTACTTGGCAAAAATAAAAAAATTGAAGACACTGCATCATTTCCTAAATGTTTTCTGTAACTTAACCAGATTGTGAAACCCAGAATTCCAGGAGCTGTCAACCCAAATGTCTGATAAGTACACCTATGATGACTTCATCCAGGTTGCAGATGAAAAATGCCAGCCCAGAGAGGATTATGTACAAAATCAGACAGTGTGGCCCTGAGGACCACCATTCAGGTCAATATCAATCCATGAATCAACACATTTAGGATACATTTGTTCAACTAACTATAAATCCACCTATTTTATTTTCTTGGCTCCAAAATCACTTCTGATGGTGACTGCAGCCATGAAATTAAAAGATGTTTGCTCCTTGGAAGGAAAACTATGACAAACCTAGACAGTGTGTTAAAAAGCAGAGACAACGCTTTGCTGATAAAGGTTCATATAGTCAAAGCTATGGTTTTTCCAGTAGTCATGTATGAGCATGAGAAATGGACCATAAAGAAGGCTGAGCACCAAAGTATTGAGGCTTTCAAATTGTGGTGCTGGAGAAGACTCTTGAGAGTCCCTAGGACTTCAGGGAGATCAAACCAGTCAATCCTAAAGGGAATCAGTCCTGAATATTCATTGGAAGGACTGATGCTGAAGCTCCAGTACATTGGCCACCTGATGTGAAGAGCTGACTCATTGGAAAAACCCTGATGCTGGGAAAGACTGAGGGCAAGATGAGAAGGTGGGGGTGGCAGAGGATGAGATGGTTGGATGGCATCATTGACTCAATGGACATGAGTTTGAGCAAACTCCGGGAGACAGAGAAGGACAGGGAAGCCTGGGGTGCTGCATTTCATGGGGTCATAAAAAGTCGGACACGACTGAGCAACTGAACAACAGCAATAGATTATCAACAAGCTCACATTCAACCATCATGCCCAAAGAGTAGCTTGAGAGACTGTGCTTAAGTCCCCACTTGGAATCAAAGTATACTTGTATATGATATAACAATGGATGAACTGGTTGAAAATTCATTAGTACCTGAGGTTATTTTTCCTGTTCATTACGCATTCTCCATTCTTCCTGTAACTACACTATGGTTTTCCTTTGGAGAACCACCACTCAACCCCTTTCAGTCTATTGGGTCCAGGTCTTGACTCCACCCCTCAACTCTATGGGTGGACATGTGGCTGGCCAGGCTGGCCAATCAGCATCATCCACCTTTCTGAGTATAGCATTTGGGTCAGGGATGGGCATAAGACTGATGACAATTCAAAAAGACAGTTCTAAAGTTTTTTTTTTACTTAATGACAAAAAAAGAAAAAAAAGGTATCTTTCCACTGACATTCTGGAGAGAATATGATATAAACCTGGGATCCTAGGGGCAACCTAGCTCCCCAAAAGAACAGCCTGCCTGCATATAACCAGCCCCAAACAGTAGAGCTAAAAACTGAAGAGAGAGATTGTCATGATGACATCATTAGAATACCTTAATCCACGAGGATTCAAGTCACTTCTATCCCTAACATTGGTTACACGAGTCAATTAAATGTCTGCTTTTTACTTAAGCCACTTGAGTTGTCTGTTGATTACTACAAGTAAAAGAGCTTGACCGGTACAGAAGATTCTTTCAAAAATATGAGTTTGGCAAGCCCTATCATTTCATTTATCACACACTTAGTATGTGCCTTCACAGTTCAAGGCACTGTGCTAAACTCAGGGATACAACTGAGAATAAACTTGGTTCTGGCCTTTAAAGAGGTACTTTAGTGAAGGAGACAGACATGTGAGAACATGTTCAGGGCCAGAGCCAAGGATAATTAACGTAGGAGCACGCAGACCAAACTGAACAGATTCTACCTTTCAGGGTCCACAAAGCCATCGGAGAAAGGTAAGATCCGAATAGATTCCTTGTCTTTAACATTTACTTATTTATTTGGCTGCTCTGGATCTTAGTTACAGCATGCAGGATCTTCATCGCCACACGTGGACTCTAGTTTGCAACGCGTGGGCTCAGTAGTTGCCATGGGCTCTCCGGTACTGCGAGGCAGATTCCTAACCACTGGACCACGAGGGAAGTCCCTCAGTGGATTCCTGAACCAGCTCCAGGGGAGTCAACAATTTCTCTTCTAATGTTCCCATGTGTTTAATTAAGAAAGAAATCTAGAAATCTTTCCAGAGGAGCTTTGAAGATTACTAAGTTATGCTTTCTGAAACCCAGAATTTCCCTTTAAAAAAATAATATTTATAAAGTGTATATATCTACCCTTTCATCACCTCCCTCATTCTCCATGATTTCTCTAAGATTATAAGACAAAGGTTGAATGATCAAAACTAAGTTTATTCTCTTTCTCCGGATGAGATTATCTGAGCCTCAAAGCTAGAACTTGCTTAAAGCACTCTAAAACTCTTTCCATCTTATAACTAAATTGAACTTTCACTTTCTGTTTGTTCCACGCTGTTCCATATTAAGATCATTTTTCTAGAAGGCAATACTGAGCCAAATAAAAAGAAAAGTATTTCTGTAGTCATCTGTTAATCTTATATCTCCCATACCAAGCATGATTCCCATTCTTATCTTTTTCTTCTCTTTCTCCAAGACACAGTTAATGGTAAGATTTTAGAAACATGGTAATTTCTAGTACATGAGATATATATCTGAAATTTCCTGTTTAAAGGACAATAATTGGGACAAAGAATAATTTTGTGGTGTCCCCAGTTACAACTTTAATACAGAAAATTCACAAAGAAGGGTTGGTTTTTCTCTGCCATTTGTATAAGAGATGTTTATAAATTTTTGCCACCTCACAGTTCCTGCTATAGGAACGGGTACTCCCAAAGCTGACTAAAGAGAGAGTTAGCATCAGATCATCTCAATAAATGCAAGAAAAGCACCTGACCAAAATACAACAACCTTTCATTATAATGGGGGAAAGAACTCTTAAAAAGTAGATTTAAAAGTTCTAACCACAAGGGGAGAAAAGGTAACTGTGTTTGGCAACAGATGTTAACTATATTTGTTGTGATCATTTCTCATTACATAACAAATATCAAATCATTATGCTGTACAAATGAAACCAAGATAATGTTATATGTCAACTATATACCTCAAAAAAAGCCTCTCAGCAACCTAGAAATAGATTACAATCTCCTCATTTTGATACAGGGCATCAGTTCAGTTAAGTTCAGTTCAGTCGCTCAGTCGTGTCCGACTCTTCGCGACCCCATGAATTGCAGCACGCCAGGCCTCCCTGTTCATCACCATCTCTCGGAGATCACTCAGACTCACATCCATCGAGTCAGTGATGCCATCCAGCCATCTCATCCTCGGTCGTCCCCTTCTCCTCCTGCCCCCAATCCCTCCCAGCATGTACCTCCAAAAAAATCCTACAGGTAACATCATATTTGATGGTAAAGCATTGGATGCCTTCTCTCAAAGATGGGGACAAAAATGTTCCGCATCACTTCTATTCAGTATTGTACTAGAAGTCCTAAACTGTGCAATAAGGCAAGAAAAGAAATCAATGACAAAAGATTAGAAAGAATGAAGCAAACTGCCACCATTAACAGATGCTGCTGCTGCTGCTAAGTCACTTCAGTCGTGTCCAACTCTGTGCAACCCCATAAATGGCAACCCACCAGACTCCCCCATCCCTGGGATTCTCCAGGCAGGAACACTGGAGTGGACTGCCATTTCCTTCTCCAATGCATGATAGTGAAAAGTAAAAGTGAAGTCACTCAGTCATGTCTGACTCTTAGCGACCTCATGAACTGCAGCCTACCAGGCTCCTCTGTCCATGGGATTTTCCAAGCAAGAGTACTGGAGTAGGGTGCCATTGCCTTCTCCACATCAACAGATGACATAATTGTATATGAAGAAAACCTTACAGAAGACATGAAAGAAAAAAAAAAAACAGAACAAGTAAGTGGATCTAGCAACATCTCAAGATTAATGATCAATAAATAAAAGTTAATTGCAATTCTAGCAAATAGAAACAATTAAAAATGAAAATTAAGTGATTTTACATTTTAAATAGGTTTTTAAAATCTAACATCAAAGAGTATATCCAATGAAAGATTTGCAACACCTCCACACTAAGAGCTACAAAATAATGCTGAGAGATATTTTTTAAAACCTGAATTGATGGAAAGATATATAATGTTCATAGGTTAACTCAGGAAAGCTCAATATTTTTAAGAGGCACATTATCACAAATTGATACATAGATTTAATACAATTCATATCAAAATTCTAGAATTTTTTTAAGAAATTGAACAATTTTGTTGATGTTTACCAATGCAATACTGTAAAGCAATTATCCTTCAATTGAAAATAAATAAAAAGTAAAAGAAAGTTCAGCTCAGTTCAGTCACTCAGTAGTGTCCGACCCTTTGCGACCCCGTGAATTGCAGCACACCAGGCCTCGCTGTCCATCACCAACTCCTGGAGTTCACTCAAACTCACATCCATCAAGTCAGTGATCCCATCCAGCCATCTCATCCTCTGTTGTCCCCTTCTCCTCCTGCCCCCAATCCCTCCCAGCATCAGAGTCTTTTCCAATGAGTCAACTCTTTGCATGAGGTGGCCAAAGTACTGGAGTTTCAGCTTTAGCATCAGTCATTTCAGAGAACACCCAGGACTGATCTCCTTTAGAATAGACTGGTTGGATCTCATTGTAGTCCAAGGGACTCTCAAGAGTCTTCTCCAACACCACACTTCAAAAGCATCAATTCTTCAGCGCTCAGCTTTCTTCACAGTCTAACTCTCACATCCATATATGACCACAGGAAAAACCATAAACTTGACTAGATGGACCTTTATTGGCAAAATAATGTCTCTGCTTTTGAATATACTATCTAGGTTGGTCATAACTTTCCTTCCAAGGAGTAAGCATCTTTTAATTTCATGGCTACAATCACCATCTGCAGTGATTTTGGAGCCCAAAAAAATAAAGTCTGACACTGTTTCCCCATCTATTTCCCATGAAGTGATGGGACCAGATGCCATGATCTTCGTTTTCTGAATGTTGAGCTTTAAGCCAACTTTTTCACTCTCCTCTTTCACTTTCTTCAAGAGGCTTTTTAGTTCCTCTTCACTTTCTGCCATAAGG
>SJYT01008924.1:141292-177401 GCA_006410635.1 Cephalophus harveyi
GGGGGCGAGGGGGGAGAAGGGGGGAGAACTTAGACCTGTCTGTCACTGTGGTCATCATATCTCATTTCCAAACTTAAAACAAGGAAAAATGGTAATTATATCTTCAGTTCAGTTCAGTTGCTCAGTCGTGTCCGACTCTTTGTGATCCCATGAATTGCAGCACGCCATTAAATACAACTTATTTCAGAAAATAAAGCTAGAACTAATTCAAGATGTCTCATCTACCTGATCACACCGATTCCCCCACATCAGTTCTGAAGACTGGGTACACCGTGCACCAATTAAGAAGCTTGCGACGCTGCATTTCGTAACAAAGTTAAGAAATGTTGGGGACTTCTGAAAGAATAAAAGAAAAATGAATGACAGTATCCATGACACAATTCCTTAAGATTGCATTACCCTGCCTTACTCTTAAGAGAAACAGACTCATTTTGTAGATAAAAGTAAGCTTCTTAGGAATTAAATATTTGCTGATGGATTGCCAGAAGAGATAAGAAAGACTTCTTCAGTGATCAATGCAAAGAAATAGAGGAAAAGAACAGAATGGGAAAGACTAGAGATCTCTTCAAGAAAATTAGAGATACCAAGGGAACATTTCATGCAAGGATGGGCTCGATAAAGGACAGAAATGGTCTGGACCTAACAGAAGCAGAAGATATTAAGAAGAGGTGGCAAGAATACACAGAAGAACTGTACAAAAAAGATCTTCACGACCCAGATAATCATGATGATGTGATCACTAATCTAGAGCCAGACATCTTGGAATGTGAAGTCAAGTGGGCCTTAGAAAGCATCACTACGAACAAAGCTAGTGGAGGTGATGGAATTCCAGTTGAGCTGTTTCAAATCCTGAAAGATGATGCTGTGAAAGTGCTGCACTCAATCTGCCAGCAAATTTGGAAAACTCAGCAGTGGCCACAGGACTGGAAAAGGTCAGTTTTCATTCCAATTCCAAAGAAAGGCAATGCAAAAGAATGCTCCAATTACCGCACAATTGCACTCATCTCACATGCTAGTAAAGTAATGCTCAAAATCCTCCAAGCCAGGCTTCAGCAATACGTGAACCGTGAACTCCCTGATGTTCAAGCTGGCTTTAGAAAAGGAGACCGAGGATGAGATGGCTGGATGGCATCACTGACTTGATGGATGTGAGTCTGAGTGAACTCCGGGAGATGGTAATGAACAGGGAGGCCTGGCGTGCTGCGATTCATGGGGTCGCAAAGAGTCGGACACGACTGAGCGACTGAACTGAACTGATGGATTGCCTAGGAGTGTAACCCCCTGAGGGTCTGAATTCCTTCTGAGATCTCTCAGGAGTGAGGGAAAAGAGCACTGGTCCTGTGGCCTTACAAGCAACTCAGAGGTATTAACACAACAAAAAGATGGCATTTCTCTGTTTTATGCATTACAGGGGAGACAGTACTCTAGAAACTTCTTCAGATGTTGTCTGCACATATACATGTTACCCATACATATGCGTGTTACAGATGTGGCATTTCATTAGTAGAGAATATATGAGTCTGGACATTAAAATATGGATCTGAGGTTAATAATGCCATCAAGAACTTGTGTCTTTGGAGCTTTCAGCTCTGTTTTCATACTGCTGATTCAACCTAAAATGGCTTCTATCATGATCTCAAAATTCTTGCCAACAGTTCCTGGGGCTCCACATATTTTTGATCACATTCATTGGGGAGGATAAGAGGAGAGTCTTTGTCCCAGGATTTCTGGCAAGCTGGTTGGTGTAGTTTAGAATATTTGTCCATTCCTGAATTAATCCCACTGTGACTGCTTAACCCAGGTCACTTGCTCCACTCCTAAATCCAACGGTGGAGCCAACTTCTCTAGAACCACATGGATTTCCCTTCTAGAACCACTGAAGCTCTGGGATAGTGAGAAGGAGAGGTGGGTAATGGATGCTAGGGAGACTGTCAACAATTTTTCCCTAAAGTGTGGAAGAAGGGTGATAGGAAGCTGGCAGGTTGTGCTTGTATATCTGACATCTTCCTCCTAATTGCCTATACAGTGGACATAAAAGAACCAAGAGTTATTAGAATCTGAAGCCACAGGTTGGAGCAGGGTCTCCACAAGGAAATACAAAGTGGGATGGTTGCTGAAGAACCAAGAGCAGAGGCGTCTTTGCCATGGCTTGAAAACGAGAGCAGAGATCAAGCATCTACCATCCCTTGATTGATCAGACAGCAGGGACCCACAAACCACTGTGGGAATTCTTAGAAGCTGCCTAGTTTCAGAGGATCTCTGTGGGGTGCCCATCCAGCTGGGCAGTTGCCTGGAGACCCACATTGATCCTGTCTCTGGGACAGAGTTACTTTTTCCCCTGGGAAGATAGGAGAGCTAAGTGGTTTGTCCCTGTGCATGACAGTTGGTTGACTGCCACTCAGAGAGACCAGAAACTTGTTTGCCTTTTACCTCACACAGGTTTGCTGTTGCTTAAGAGTTTCTTGCAGCTTTTCCTGATGGGCCAATGAGATGGAGTCACTAGACATAGAAGAGGGAAAAAAGAAGATACTCACTGCCAAGGTCTCAGTCACCAGAGAGAAGAAACCAAGGCAGCAGACACATCACACTGGTGCCTCCCACTTGGGCAGACAGAACTGGAAGAGTTGGGTGAGAATGTTATCCACACACTGGTAAGAATTCTCAAGGAGCTTCACCGAAAGCATGAAATGAATTTGGAAACACATGATTTTCAAAATTCAATACATGAATGTTCACATATTTGTTCAGATCTTCCATAAAAGACCAAGTGGAATGACTATCTCAGAACATAAAGCAAAAATACAAAGAGGGAAATCATGAGGAGAAAGAGGAGACTTGGAGGATGGGACCAAGGAGATGGAACGTGTGACAAGAAAGTAATTTGACAAGAAACAGGAAATGTGGAGAAGAACTATTGCAGCAAACAGGAAAGAATCCTCTCATCCGAATGAAGAGTCAGACCAGCAACTGGCAGGACTGATTTGTCTTAAGTGATATTAACACTCTGCCATGTGCCCTACTTTTTAAAAGGCACATGCTCAGTGTTATGGGCTAAATTGGGTCCCCTCCAAGTTTGTATGTTAAAGTCCTGTCTCCAAGGACTTCAGAATGTGACTTTACGGAAATAGATTTGCTGCTTTTCTAATTAGTTAAGACGGGGTCACAGGGAGTAGGGTGGGCCAGTATGACTTGTGTCCTCACAAAACAGGACTATCTGGACACAGATGCAGACATGAATAGCGGGAAGATGGTGTGAACACACAGGGGGAAGGTGGCCACCTGCAAGCCAAGGAGGCAGGCCTGGAATACACCCTTCCCTCGCATCCCTCAGAACGAACCAACCCTGTCCCCATCACCATCGCAGACTCCCAGCCTCCGGAACTGTGAGGAAATGAATTCTTGGTAAAAAACTAGCCCAGACTGAGGTTCTTTGTGTTGGCAGCTATAGCAAACCCATACATGTGGCTCTAGCCCGAGGAAATTGGTAAATTAGAAGAAAAAATCTTAGAAGCGTACAGAAAGAAAAAATAGATTATTAAAAGAAAAAAAATCAGAGTAGCATACAGCTTGTTTCCATCAACAGTCCTTTTTAAAGGATTAATTAATCACACCCGTGGCCCTTTACTCCTTCCAGTTTGTTCTGCCTCTCCACCCACGCATTTCTGGAGACCTCCTCTAGCAGCAGCCTCCTGGACTGCACGCAGTGAGAGATCTGGTGCATGCGTGCTTGTGTGTGCTCAGGCGCATTCGCCTCTTTGACCCTATGCACTGTAGCCTGCCAGGCTTCTCCATCCATGGGGATTCTCCAGGCAAGAATACTGGAACAGGTTGGCATCCCTCCTCTAGAGGATCTTCCCAACCCAGGGATCTAACCCAAGTCTCCCGTGTCTCCTGCATTGCAGGCAGATTCTTTATCCACTGAACCACGTGGGAAACTGGGGAGATTGGGTGGGCTTCAGTAAAAGGTCTTGCTTCTAATCCTTCTCCCACTTTCATAAAACTCCTCCTCCTCTCTGGGAGCCTTAACCAACACATCAGCCTCTTGCATTTTTAATCTATGCTCACTCCTTTGATGACATCTCCAGTGTCATAGCTTGGGGTGCATCTATGTGTTACTGGCTCACAAATATATGTTTCTAACCTAGACTCCTATTCTGAATTCCTTCCATGTTGTGGAAATGCCAATAAACAGTGAAATGGTGGTGCCAATGGACAAGGCAGGTATGGGCATTCTACCCACAGGACACATCAGTGATGTGTGGGTGGTGGGATTCCAGGCTTCCATGAGTCTGATTTTCTCACCAGGGAAGAAATGAAGGAAGTCAGTTCTTCATGTCTGTGATATCAGAAGATGGCCATCTTCAGTTTTCTGAGATGGTGATAGATTGTCAGAGAATAGAGTCTGTCATTCTCTACTTTGGGAACTGTATTCAGGTTGACGTTGTTGTGAAGTACATTGACTGATCATTGGAATGTGCCCTAAGATTACACCCTGCATAAGGAACAAATTTTCAAGTCTGTTAGCTCAAGCTGGGATTGTGCTCCTAAGGTGCCTTGTGTTTGCTTATGTTTTTGACTTACTCTTTTAGGTTCTAAAAGATACATTTACTTTTCCCACAATGGCTATTTATTCCTGGAATTTGTTGCTCTGAGTATTTATCTGCCATGCTTGGTGTGTAAACATCTGTGGCTTTCCTGACTTTTTCACGAATCCCCACATCTTCTCTCTGAGTTCTTTTGCCTTAAATCCCACAGCGGCTCAGCAGTAAAGAATCTGCCCACAATATGGTAGATGCAGGAGATGCAGGTTCAATTCTTGGATTGGGAAGATCTTCTGGAGGAAGGCATGGCAACCCACTCCAGCATTCTTGCCTGGAGAATCCCATGGACAGAGAAGCCTGGCAAGCTACAGTTCGTGGGGTCGCAAACAGTCAGACACAACTGAAGCGACTGAGCACATTTTGCATTCACAGCGACCTCCATCTATTTTTATTTTTAATCAATCCTTTTGACCTTGGACAAATCACTTCACCTTCCTGTGGGGAGGACTGAGTGGGCTGAGGATCCCTGCCCGGGGAGCAGAGTGGACACTCCTGGCTGTGTTTGGATGATCATCTGCCTTTTAGCAACATAAGTCACTAAGGAGTTAACCTCTGAAGGAATGCCAGTAATCAATAAGCACCCCATGTCTAGCGTCAATATAGACTTTAGACTATATATCTATATCTATATATACTTTTTAGCCAGAATGAAAACTGATATAGAGATTCTCCCTTGATATGGGGAGGCCACCTTGAAAATTTCTATACTTTAATTCCATGGCATTTATCCTAGGTTTGGTTCAATTTATATGCATTTGAATTCATACAGACCTTGACCAGGACCCCTGGCCACAGAGCCTTGTGAGTGACAGCTTTATTACTTGGCAGCACTTCAAGTCAAGAGGAGAGGGGCTTTTGGTGAAAGTCTGTTTCCCCCGGTTTCCATCCACAGGCATAGATATTGTGAGAAGATAATCACTATGGGGTAGAGGAAAGTGGAAGGATATCAGAATAGACCAGACTGGAGAGGCAAACAAAAGTGGACCCTGAGAAAAGCGGGAGAGCAGACAGGTGTGTAGCTCAGCAAGAACCCTGTGGGGGGTGGCGAGGCAGCCAATCACACAGGGGCGGTGGCCGGTCACAGTTTAACGCGTGAGTGTTACTGAAACATTTGCACTTGCATTTGGGCTTCCCTGTAGCGCCGTTGGTAAAGAATCTGCCTGCAATGCAGGAGACGCAGGTTTGATTCCTGGGTTGGGAAGATACCCCGGAGAAGGGAATGGGAACCCACTCCAGTATTCTTGCCTGGAGAATCCCATGGATAGAGGAGCCTGGCAGGCTACTGTCCATGGGGTCGCAGGAGTCAGACACGACTTAGGCACTAAACCACCACTATACTTCCATTTAGAAAGAACTTAGTACTAGAAAAGTCTTGCAGTGGACAATCTCAGTAGAAATTTGCCAGGAGGACTTTAAGAAAGAAAATCAGTTGCAAAGCAAAGAACTGCATTCCCAGAAGTGAACAGCGATGCATGTGTGTGAGTGTGTGTGCACACCATGTGTGGTATCAAGCCATCCTCGAGACTCAAAGTTAATGGGAAGGGGAAAGAAGGGAGCGAGGGACGCAGAGAGACAGCAGCCTCTTTGAATTATGAAACTCGGGAAAGGAATTTTAGGAGGCCTTCCTACTACCTTCCTGGATCCCACATCATCTTTTCTCTTGATTTCCTTCTCCTGTTTGCTGGAACACATCCTTAAGTGACTTCTAAGCAAAGGTTAGAAATGAGAGTAACACTCTGGATTCTCACTCCAGTCTGTCCTGACATGATGGGAATAGAAGTCCTTCAGTACCTTACCAAGGACCATGCTGGGCATTGCAGGGGAAATGTCATCTTCACCTCATTGTCTATAGCGATTCCATTCCAGCACCAGATTTAATGATCCTGCCTAGCAAAGCCTAAAAGTCACCTAGTCCCCACCCCACTGTTGGGGACACAGCAGTGAATAAAACAGGAGAAAACCCCTGCCCTGGGGCTTTACCTCTTGCGATCCTACCTTTGCAGGTTTGGAATGAGGGCCCCTGGGGAACACTTTTCTCCATTGATTTATGTTTGTATTTATATCCCCGCTTTTTAAAATTGGGCTTCCCTGGTCGTTCAGACAGTAAAGAATCTGCCTGTGACGCAGGAGGCCAGGGTTCAATCCCTGAGTTGGGAAGATACCCTGGAGAAGGGAATGGCAACCCACTCCAGGATTCTTGCCTGGAGAATTCCATGGACAGAGGAGCCTGGGTGGGCTACAGTCCATGGGGTCACAAAGAATCAGACACGACTGAGCGACTGACTGAGTTTAAATTGGTGCATCAAACAGCAGTCCTGGCCTTTTTCTCTGTGAATTAAAATTAGAAAAAGAGAGACCTATATAAAGATCTCAATGGATTAACTAATTAGAATTCATTTTCTAGTGGCCTCTAGTGGCATTTGTTGGAGTTGCACCACTTCTGTTTTGGGGGCTGAGGTCCGAGAAAGGCTGGGTGTTCCCGCAGGCTGGAACCTGCCCCCAGCTCAGCTGCCCTGGCCAGCGGCAGCAGTGGGGGTGGTGGTGTTATAGCTCTGCTTCAAGATCATAAAGTTCCTGCACTAATCACGTTCCTAGCTAATCGCGTGGGGACTATGGCCTTTTTGTCCCCATAAAAATCAGAAGACTCACCACCAGTTTCTTTCTCCCACTCTCCATGATCCTGAGATCCTAACCTTGTGAACTGGAAATTCACAGTTTATAGGGATGCAGTTTTTAATAGTGAGACAGGATTTCTCGAATGTATGTGGCTCTGCTTGCGTGGTTTTGTTTCTAGTTAGTGAAAAAGCCATCACTGGCTACAAGAAAAGGAACTCTGAAGACAAACATTTTTAGATGATTCTTGGTCACAGTTTTTAGAGGCACAATTGGAGTAAAGACCGGATTACTTAAACTGCCCGCTCCTGCGGAAGAACCTTCACCCTGCTGCGTTTTCATCAGAGAACCGATCGCAGACATTAGAGAATGTACTTTGTTGCTGGGTTTGTATACGGGATTCTCTGCAGCAGGCACACCGCAGCTTCCATCAGCGTTCGTCAATAAATTAATCCAATGATCCTGCCTTGGATCGGTTTGGAGAGTATCTCCTTGTGATTTCTGTGGCTCAATCAGTAACTTCGCATGCTTGCATTTGGAACAGAGCGTTTCGCCCACAATAAAATCTGTAATTGCTATTCTAAATAATTGTGTTAATTGCAGTATAGCAAAGGCAGGGCTTCTCTAATAAGCACTCTAGTTTTCTTGCGCATATCAGGTTTTCATGCTAGGTTATTTCAGCAAAAAATGCCCCAAGGTATAATCAAGTTAATAAAATATTCTAAGAAAACACAACTTGTGCAATGAATATGCATATTTATAGGACCTACATAATCAATCCCGCTCTTATAAGATCACTGTACCTCGGATAAAGTGAACATGTAGATTGTATTTTGTGGGGAATGCCGAGTATAAATTGTTACTTACCATCTACCTTGACAAGGATTAAATCATGAGCCACTGCAGCTGCTAAACTTTATCACTCCCTAAAAGGAATTCAGAGCGGAGATCAGGAATGAAGCACTCTGTGCTCTGGGGAAAAAGAGAACAGGTCTTTCAATAGACGTTTCCAGGAGTCTTTATGAGCAGTTTTATGGTGCAGTTCTTGCATCGCCTTGTATCTAGAAAAGCACTAAAATCATTAATGGTGACATCTGCCCCTCCTGACAAGCAGCAAGCCTCTGCCAAACTGTGTGCTCACTGCACGTATCCCTCTTCACTAAAATCGCATGTAACACTGACCTCCCCCCTACCAATTTGGAGCAGTTTCTGCCTCCCAGGCTATAATCCTCATTTTGCCCCCAAATAATAGTTAACTCCTAACTCTCATATGTTCTGCTCTTTTTTTTTTTCAGTTGATGGAAAGAAATGTGACATTTATTTATGCTAAGAAAATCCATACTGAAAAAACTGTTTTAAGGAACTAGAATTTTACCTTTATGGGATAATAATTAAATATTTTTCCAAAAGAAAAAGGGAGAAGATAGGTTGTTCTCCCTGGTGAAACCCTAGCCTGGCAGATGGATCCTGCAGGAGCCCAAGTCCCCTCTGTCCCCCCTGACGTGTGGGCACAGAGAGAACAGTTATTATGTGGCAGGAGCCTGTGAGCCCCTGTAGACTTGAAAAAGCAATAATATTGGTATTTACTCTGGAAAAAAAAAGTAAAACCAGTTTGTGCTCCTATTGGGCTAGTGAGACATTGTTCCTGCTTCTCTGCATTGCTGACTTCTCGATGTACAGCTTTGACACAGATTGAGAAAGTAGGTTGGTGGCACAGCATCCGTCCACCTGCCACTCCATCTCATCTGGACCAAAGCAGACAGAGGGGCCCGGCTGCAGGTGTGAAAGATGGGTGTTGGTGAGTGAGTGTGGGTGCCAGGGCTCAGTCTCCTGGCAGCATCCCTCCCCCACCCGACCCCTGTAACTCCAGGGAAGAAGTGCATTCTGGGAGGAGAAGGGTACTGGTCCATGTGTGGGTGGTCTCAGAAGAGAAGTCACAAAGATGGGCTCCTTTCTGCACCATGGAAGGGACCTTTGCACTTCCGTCCCTCCTTCAAATGTAGGATTTTAACACAGAAAATAAGGCACTCAGATTACAAAGAAAACATCTATATTGAAATTATCAAAATATTTTTTAAAAAACAAAATTGTAATATATGGGCTTCTCTATTAACTCAGTAGAGTAGCAAGGTTTTGCAACAGGGTCCCATAATGGGTGTCACTTTGGAGTAGTGATGTGGCATTTGCAATGTGATGTGAAAAGAACCAGTTGGGCTTTTTTTCCCTATATTTACAATGAGAGGAAATGCTACATTTCAGTTAGAGATGAGTGAAAATGAACATGTACTTTTTCCCATCCACATTCACAAGCAGGACCAGGGAGTCTTGAGCACTAGGGTACAGTCCTGCCAACCTGTTTTGAGATCTAGGAAATGCAGAGGCTCCAAAGAAACACTCCAGTCACCTGTAGCCCTAGCTCTAGAAAGCTGTGGATAGCACCCCTGCCAGTGTGCCCATGACAGAGGGATTTCTGTCCACTGTCAGTTGCAAACCCTGGGACCCAATCTAATCATGCTTGTTTGATGCTCATCAGTTGACACACTTGGGCTGTGACCAAGGCATTGTATGAGAGTGCCTGCTAAGTCACTTCAGTCGTGTCTGACTCTTTGTGACCCTATGGACTGAAACCCGCCATGCTCTTCTGTCCATGGGATTCTCTAGGCAAGAATAAGGGAGTGGATTGCCATGCCCTCCTTCATCATTGCACAGCAAAGACTGCTACCCAAGAAATACTTTGCCTGTTATTACAGTTTTTCTTGTTTAATAAACTTTCTCCTGAAAAAGTGGGGATAGTGTTTCCTATCTTATTCAGTGCTGAATTCAGCTGACAGTACATGTTCAAGAAATACTTGTTGAATGACTTTAAGAACAATGAAGTGAAGGGTGTTTGTTGAGATTTGATGAACAACTCACAGAACTTGTCTGCAACCTTGATCTTTTCATGTAAGTAATGTTTTCTTCTGATAGTCTTAAAATTGGATGGCTCCAATGAAAACAAATCAATGATAACAAGTGTTGGAGAGTATGTAGAGAAACTAGAGTCCTCACTCATTGCAGGAGGGAGTGTAAACCACTTTGGAAATTTCTTTAAAACATCAATGACCTTTCCATATGACTCAGCAATTCCACTGCTAGGAGTCTACCCAAGAGAAATGAAAAAGCAGCGTATGTCCACATACAAACATACACAATGTTCATAGCAGCATTATTCATAACAGCCCCAAACTAAAAAAATCCAAATATCCATCAATGGATGAGTGGTTAAGCAAAACATTCCATGGAATACTATTCAGCAATAAAATGAGCTTTGATGCATATATAACTTGGTTGAACCTTGAAAACATTCTGCTAAGTGAAAGAAGCCAGAAACAAAATGCTACATATTGTTTAATTCCACTTATATGAAATGTCCAGAAAAGGCAAATCCATTCAGACAGAAAACAGACCAGATTGCCTGGGGCTGAGGAAGTGATGAAAATGTTCTAAGATTAGATTGGGGTGAAGGCTGCAATATTTACACATTTACTACAAATCACTGAATTGTATACTTTGGGTGAGTGAATTTCATGGAAGTAAATTCCAAGATCTCTGTCTTCCCAGGTTAGGAGCATGAGGGCGCAGCATATAAGAGTCTGGAAACAAGATAATGGCCAGATGTGGAAGCACCCGTGGCTGGCCCTTCAGGTGGTCCATCTACAGGTTGGAGATTCCATCCCCCATCCTGTAAGTCATTCAAACACCGGCTCATGTCTACCTTTGTGCCATGGCTGAAGTACACCGTTGCATTATTTGTGGGAAAAGCTGTGTAGCAAACTGAGACTGGAAGTCGTCTAACAGGGGGATGCTTCTTGAACATGAAAACCACCTTGCAGGCAATCTGCCTGTTAGTCCCTTCAGTCTTTTCCTTGGGCTCCTGTAGCCTAATTTGGATTATTCTGTGTATTTCAAGGGTTTCCCAGGTGGCACTAAAGAATCTGCCTGCCAATGCAGGAAATGCACGAGACTCAGGTTTGATCCCTGGGTTAGGAAGACCCCCTGGAGGCAACCCACTGCAGTGTTCTTGCCTGGAAAATTCCATGGACAGAGGAGTCTGGCAGGCTACACTTCTTGGGGCCACATATTTCAAAGTAATGGTGAATTTCCTTAACAAAATTTCACGATTCCACATTCTTATTAGTTTAGTTTTCCCTCAAAGAGATGGCTTTAGTGTAGTTTTTCAGTAAGCCCCATGGTGAAGAGACAAGCAAAATATAAAATTCAGCAAAAAAAACCCACAAAAAACCTGATTATTATTTAAAACTGTTAAACATGGAATTGACATGAATGGGGGCGGCAGGAGCACAGGGAGGGGTGTGGCTACCTCTCACCTGAATTCTCCTTTACCTGTTTGGACACTGTCTCTCTTCTCACTTTCCATCTAGATCTGAGACATACCATTAATACCACCTCAGCTTAGGTCTTGAGTCTCTGTGTCTATGCCTGGGCAACATTTTTCACTAAAACCTTAGCACTTCAGACTGGGACAGAACAAATTAGTGAAAAAGCAATATTATTGAATTAAAAATGTTAACTTGTCCTGTCTTTTTAAAAAAACACACACATTAGAGCTGAGCCAAGTGTGTCTGTCACAATCCTTCTCTGTTCGCTCCACCCACACGCACTCCAGAGCCTGTATGTGTGTGTGTGTGGTGGCGGGCGAGGTGGGGGGGGGGGTGCTGCTGGGGGGAACTGCAGTGACATCTGCCTCCTTATAACCCCTGCCCTTAGGGCCTCAGGGCAGGACAACTGCTAGGAACTCTTCCAGTAGACCAGCCACCATCCACTGACAAGCCAAGACCCCCGAGATGCAGTTATGTGAAAAAAGTAAACAGAAAACCATTTGTAGAGAAGGTACCTCTTATGTTTAAAAAATGGTATAAATATAAGAACACATTGTATACATTCTTATATCTGCATTAAAAAACTGACAGAATCCACAATGAACCAACAGTACTCATTACTTGGTGAGGTGGTAGCTGGGGATGGGAAAGGAAATTTCCACTGTGACTCTAAACTACAGGAACTAGCTGTAGCTACAATATTAGCTATTTGTTTTTGCTATCGAATAACTAAATGAATGAAATAAAACTGAGAAAGAAATAGATCTGACAGTCAGGCTCATGTTCTTCTCAGTGAGGGTGTCAGGTAGTCTAAATTCAGGTGTCCTCCACGAAAATAAAGCATTACTCTTATTTCAAAAGCTAATTTCTGAGCACCCATTAAGTCCCAGGCCAAGAAACACTTATAGTCTCTACTACTTTAGGGACTAAAGTCTCCACTCAAGTCTCTACTACTAGAGACTCCAGTAGTAGTGTCTACTACGACTTTAGGGACTGATGAAGGAAAAACAGGAGGTGAGGGTGGAAACAGTTCTGACCTGGAAAGGCCACACTGATTTCCAGTGGCTAGGCATCAAGCTAGTCGTCTGACGCAAGTTTACTTTGATACAGCCTTCTCCTGAAGAGTTCATCTCAAAAAAGATTTTCAAAGTTCCCATCAGAAAGTCATAAACTGTCTGAAAATAGCTATCAATACTGAACTGAGAGGTGGAATTCTTCCAAAGCAAACACTTTTAAACAAGTGTTTCCCTGTTGAGAGACCCAAGAGGTTTGTCTTGATTTAGTGGGAAGAGTTATATAACTGTAACATTGAGTGAAACACCCTACAAGTAGCACAGAAAAGTTAGCCATTGCTCTGACAAACTGTTTCAACAAGTACTGTATACCAAAAAAAAAAAAAGGCATGTACAAAGTAATCGTGGCTTTGTATGGCTTGGTGTTGGAGAAGACTCTTGAGTCCCTTGGACTGCAAGGAGATCCAACCAGTCCATCCTAAAGGAGATCAGTCCTGGTTGTTCAATGGAAGGACTGATGCTGAAGCTGAAATTCCAATACTTTGGCCACCTCATGCGAAGAGTTGATTCACTGGAAAAGACCCTGATGCTGAGAGGGATTGGGGGCAGGAGGAGATGGGGATGACAGAGGATGAGATGGCTGGACGGCATCACCGACTTGATGGACATGAGTTTGAGTGAACTCTGGGAGTTGGTGATGGACAGGGAGGCCTGGCATGCTGCAATTCATGGGGTCGCAAAGAGTCGGACACGACTGAGCGACTGAACTGAACTGAACTGAACACTTATGTGACCTTACTCAGTTGGTGTGGAAATCTCCCTCTTGTCGGTGTAAACAGGCGTGGGGCTAGGTGGGACAATACGAATGACATATATCTAAATTATGCAGCTTAGCTCTAAAATCTGTTCTGGAACATCCCAATTAAGTCACTTTCGTTCAACTGCACCAACTGTAAAAGCTCAATAACCTTCCTAAAGATGCAGTAACAAACAAATTTTATTTCGAGCCAAAAAATCCCCCAGATCAAAACCTCCCCCACTCTGCCAAAAAACCCTCCAAGTGTCTTTCTGCAGAATCTTGGCTGCTCACTCTGTGGTCCCGGCCATGGCCCCGAGCACCGCCTTTACGTCTGGGTGCTGAGTGACGGGAAACTGAAGCAGCCGCTTGCCTCCCTGGCTAGGTCTGCGGACAGGGCAGCCAAAGGGCTATTTCCCATTTTTCACTCTTAGGTCTCAACGGAACAGTTAAACCATCAGGTGTACCAAATTAGAGATAAACTGAAGTTCCTCTTTCAGATCAGTGGAAATGAGAAGTAGCCCCCTGTAGCCTTGAGTTCTTTTAATATGCAATCCGGACCACACTGGCCAGGAGAGAGGCTCCAGGGGGCTCCCAGACATTCACAGGACGTACACTCAGACATTTATTTGTTGGTGTGCATGGCTATATCCCTCAGCAGCACCATGCTAATAGAGAGGAGCAAGGGGTGTACCCGATGGCCTGAGGCACCAGAGAGCCAGGGAGACCCAAGGTGCTGTACTTCAGGGGCTTTCAGCCTCAGGACTCTTTGGGCCCTTGTTAGAAATGCACTTTCTTGGCCCACCCAGACTTGCCTGGGAGCAAGTAGGCCAGGGCTTGTTTTGTAACAAGCTCCATCAGATGTTCCGATGTATGATAAAGGGCTACTGCTTATGGATGTGAAGTGAATTCCTAGCTGAGCCTTGCTTAACTCAGGGTTGTGGACCCACTCCATTAAACATGGAAAACCACCCAGGCCATGCCAGGGCAAAAGGGAGAGGGGCAGCAGGGGCCATTAGTTGGCCAGCAGAAGCATCTTCAGGCCTCATCCAACCCCTCCCCTGACTGGAAGCCCCGGAGCCACTGACCCCACAGGTGTACCCTGGTCCAGGTATATGGGAATCCGGCTGGCTGCACTGCTGACCAATGATGGAATGCAGGCAGCTTTGGGCAGGTGGTGAAGGAGGCCTAGTCTCCTTCACTGTCTCTCCCTCCAGCCCTGCTCCAGGCCTTGGGAAGCGCCAGACTCCAGGTCTAAAAATGGCAGGGGCTTTGGGACCTCAGGAAGAGAGAGGTTTAAAACCCCAAACCATCTTCACCTCATCTGCAGTTAATCCCTGATACAGACTTTATCAAGAAAAGCAATGCAACCCGTTCCCATCATTTATCTGCCAACATACAATATATTCACGTTCAAATGAAGTTGCTGCTCCCAGACAAGCCCCAACCACGGCCCAAATCATCACCATTCGGCATCTCCATCATCCAGCAACCTCCACTGCCTCACATCCTCATGACCTGCAGAGCCGGCTGAACCTTCTCTTTCGCTTTATTGGGTACACCAGGTGTGGGGGTTACAAGTGAACTCTATCCCAAGTTCAAATGAAGTTGCTGCTCCCAGACAAGCCCCAACCACGGCCCAAATCATCACCATTCGGCATCTCCATCATCCAGCAACCTCCACTGCCTCACATCCTCATGACCTGCAGAGCCAGCTGAACCTTCTCTTTCGCTTTATTGGGTACACCAGGTGTGGGGGTTACAACTGAACTCTATCCCGTGTGTCAGATGCAATGTACTGTGGGCCTTCTGTCACAGGAGCTCTGAAATGAACGGACCTCGCTTACATACACAAACACAAGCAAACCAGAATACAATCAGGTGGTATCCCAATGCGGGTAACGTAAACAGTTAAATTACGAAGTCATTATTTTAAGCTCAAAATACTTCAATGAAAACGGCATACAAAACCATATAAATTACATTTAAGGTCTGTACAGGATTCTAAAAAAAAAAAAAATAATAACAATAATGTGCTCTGTACAATGTTTCCTCCTTTGTAACATTCCAAGGCCCCAAAACATTTTCCCTTGAATTCCAGAAAACTGGTAAAAATACACATGCAGGATAATTAAAAAATTATTTCACAAGAATACAAAATCATGTGGGTTTCTTTTAAGGCACCTAACATTTCAATACAGAACTCCCATTCCAGGAGCCCCTTCCTCATCAGATCCTGACAGGTGGCCACTTGTTCCCATTCATCTTTGGTGGGTGAGGGGAGACTGTTACTGGCAGGTGAGGGGCAGCAGAGAGAAAAGCAGCCTCCTCCATCCTCAGCCTGCAGCCCAGTCACTGGGCATCACAAATCCCAAGGTCCCAACTTGTTGCAGGCCGCTTTTTCCCAATGTTTGGACATACTCAATCCATAGGCAATACAGAGAGAAGATGTTACCTAATTTCCTTCAAAGCACAAGCACCGCTCACTGATGTCGACCTCCGGGGAAATGTAGGTGGCACTGGGGAGTCGCCACGTGTCCTGCTGGGTTACTACCCTCGCCTGGTCAGGAGCCATTGGCCAAAAGACCCTCCAACCAAACAGGTGGGCACAGCGCGGCTCTGTGCACAAGAGGACTGCAGAGGAGGACTTGGCACAGGGAGGCTGCCCTCCACCCGAGGCTCGTGTCCGTCCACTCAGTGCCCGACGGCCCCATGGCCCTCAGGCTTCCAGCTGGACCTCGGCCTCGCCCATCTGTAGGGTGTCGTTGTCTCCCAGCAGCTCGGTCTCAGGGACCGAGCCGTCCTCCTCCTCCTCCGCTTCCTGCACGGGGCTCTGGGCCACGTCTTCCGGGACGTTCTGCGTATCCTCAGTGCCCTCCGAGAGCATGGCTGCCCTGTCCGCCACTGACGTATTGGAAGGCGCGGTGGTGACGTACCCTGTGCTGGTGGAGCCGCTGCCGCTGTGATGGGAGCCGGGCTTGGGGACCATCTGGGCGGGCACCTGCTGCGGGGCCATCTGCATTGGGATCTGGACTGGGTAAAAGTTGGGCAGGTAGGCCCCATAGGCTGGCACCGGCTGGTACCCATTGACCGGGATGTAGAGCTGAGGAGGGGGCACCATAGGTCTGATCTGGCCCTTCATGGGGATGAACTGGGGCTGCGGGAAGGGCTGGGCCTTCTGCTTGGGTCCCCCGTAGCGGGCGTTGCTGACGTTGCTGACCGGGCTGGTGCTCAGTGAGCTGGTCTGCGTGGCGTTGCTGGCGCCCGAGGTCTGGGCTGAACTGTTGTAGGTGGAGAGGTTGCCCCAGGCGCGCAGCCGACTGTGGATGTCCTTGAAGCGGGGCCGGCGGCTGGGGAACTCGTGCCAGCACTCGATCATTAGCGCGTACACCCAGGCAGGGCAGTCGTCCGGGCAGGGCAACACCTGCCGGCTCCGGACCATCTCCACCACGTCCTGGTTGGAGTGGCCGCAGTAGGGCTGCAGGCCATAGCTGAACACCTCCCACAGGACCACACCGTAGGACCAGATGTCCGAGTCCACAGAAAACTTGCCGTACATGATGGCCTCGGGGGACATCCAGCGGATGGGGAGCAGCGCGCTGCCCGTCAGCTTGTAGTAGTCTGCCGAGTACACTTCGCGGAAGAGCCCCAAGTCCGAGATCTTCACGGTCAGCTTGTCATACACCAGGACGTTGCGGGTGGCCAGGTCTTTGTGGACCACGTGGTGGCTGGACAGGTACTCCATGCCCGCAGCGATCTGCGCCACCACATGCACGAAGTCTGGGGGCTCCAGGGCGGACTTCACCGTGCGGTCGTCGTCCGTGCTGCCCACGTCCGAATGCGGTGAGCGCATAACCAGGAACTCATGCAGGTCACCGTGTGGGCAATAGCTGAAGATCATGCTCAGGGGTTGGTCCTTGGTCACCACGCCCAGCAGGCAGACGATGTTGGGGTGCTGCAGCCGCGCCCGCAGCAGGGCCTCGTGCCGGAACTCCTCCCGGAGCGGACCCTCCGCTTTGTCCTTCAGCGTCTTGATGGCCACGGCCTGGGTCTGCTCACCTGGCGCCGGGCCAAACAGATGGCCTTTGTAGACCTTTCCAAACCGGCCCTCCCCAAGCTCCTCCATGAACCTCACGGTGGACAAGCTGATCTCCTTGAGTTTTGCCTGCCAAGAAGAAAAGCTCCAGTGAAACATTTCTGCCAAGACTCCAGAAGGCAGAGCCAGACAGCTGGAGAAGGGGTCGGGTGGGGGCTCCTAGAGCCACTCCCTAGCCCCACCAGGCTCAGTTTTAGTCTGCATAACACACTGCTCTCTGCTCTTAAATGTGCTTCAATACCATGGGACTGCCTGAAACCTTCAAATGGTCCCAACCAGGCTGCAAACAATGCTGCCACCCCAAGAAAGCATTGCAAAGTGTGTGGGTGAGGGTGGGTGTGTGCACACTGAGCTCCAGCTGTCCCAGGACACCACCCTCCCAGCCGTGTCCCCCACTGAGGGCCTCCGCTGCCGCTCCCTGCTATATGCCCACCAACAGGCCCAGCCGCCTCTGCTCGTCAGCAAGGCCCTGATGTCTATTTCTCTTGAACCCTGAGGTGTGCTTCCCATGATCTGAGTCATTTTTAGAGTCCAGGCAGCTGCTCTCTAGATGCACCTCAAAGGGCCTGTCTTGCTGCTTCCTCTTGACTAGACTGTTCATTAGATGCCACGTGACAGAGGCACCACACTGGTGAAATTGATTTGAGTCTTGCATCTCTCAGCCTCTACAACTTCCTGCCCCTCCTGTGTGCCCAGCCCTGTCCTCAGAGGCTGTCTGAACCCAGGGGAATCTGTGTCCTCACCTGCTAAACCCCCTTCCACCCTGCCACCCCCTGCAAAAATTCAGTGATGCCTGGCTACAGAACTGAATAAGTCTAGCCTCCTCCACTTCAAAGCTCAGATTGAAATGATTTTCCCCCCAAACTTGCAAGTAATGTAAATGCCCCTTCACTGAGGCTGGGTGAGCTTGGGGAGACCTTCTCCTGTGCTACACATTTCAGTTCGTTCTCACCATCCTAGGAACTCAGGTTAGGGGTGACCTGCCCCTACTACCACCTCTATAAGACTGTTGCTCTGTCCTTCCCTGAAAAACAAAAAAGTCAGCCCAACCCCAAACTGACCAGAAAACAGGCCCTCATTCCTTAAAAATGCCATATTCGACCCTCGAGTTGGGGGGGCAATCTGAGCCCCTCTTTTGTGTGTCCTCCTGAGGGGAAGGCTGAAGCACTGTGGAATGAGGAAAGCTCATTCCCAGCCCGTGATAATAGAGCAGGTCTCTGTCGAGGCAAAATAGGGAATTCCAAACTCACCTTCCATATATCCCCTAAGGAAGCAAATGTCCTAGTATATTTTAGAGAAGAAAGGGCAAAAAGAAGGCCAGTTTAAAAGAATCATGTGTTGTGAATCAAGCAAATTAAGCAAGTGAGTACTGGGGGTAACCAATCTCCAGGTAGAGGTTAAGCCTGGGGGAGCAGCCTCCTTAAATAAATACTGGCACAGAGACCTGCTTGGGCTGGTTGATGAGAGGCATTTCCACGTCCTGGCTGGGCGAGGCCATCAGCTGCCGCCGCTGTGGTGTAGAAGCAGAAGCCTTCTGTTTATTCCGGCACACGCAGATCAAGAAGAAAAGGCACGCGATGACAAGGGGAATGGCGATGCTCGGAACCAAGATGTACAGGATCCCCATCCTGCTGCTGTCCTGGGGACCTGTGAACAGCAAGGCATCCAGGGTTTTTCTGAAAATACCCCCGTTGGCAACTCGGAGTTCTCCACCAGCCCACTCCCACCTCCAACTGAAATATTTAAGCACTAGTAGATAGTTATGTAAGCTGCATGAAGGGACAAAATTACAACCCACACCTCAAAAAACATTATGTACCCCAAAATGCAGACCATGTGAGGCATGACCTGGAACTCCCTGCCAGGGCAGCAATTCAGAATACAGAGCACAGACAACAGATTCTAAAGGTCTTACAGTAGCAATCCCCACCACCGTGTCGCTTCCTAACCTGAACCCTGTTGGACATAGTGCTCTGACCTTTTCGTGTTGACTATAAACTTGATGAAACACAAGTTTCATGCTGATCCTCAGTGAAAGGAACTGAATATTGGGATTAGAAATGATCCTTGACTTCATTCAACATTTTAGGGTGTTCCTCATGTTTGTACAATGAACATATATTCTTAAAAGGCAATCATTAAAAAAGCACGTGATTTAAGAGAGCACTGGCAGCCAAGGGGTTTAACCCAACAGTATGCAGCAGGGGCACACAAATTCTTGAAAAACAATGGTTAAGATGTACAAACACTGAGGCTTCGGGATGTTTTCCTTTCTTTCTTTCTTTTTCTCTTTCTCTCTTTTTTTTTCCCCCTCTCTCTTTTGTTTCCCTCTATGGTGGGGAGCAAGGTACTGTCTACCCCTACAGGATCCACAGGAAAGCAGAGGGCATTGGGCCACAAGGTTGAAGCGCCTTGGTGCTGCCCTCTGAGGGAGAGTTAAGGCTTCTTCTCTGTGACGTGGAAAGCATGTTTTCCAAAGCCCCGCCCCCCACTGCCCCCAGCAGTTTTCATCTTAACCTTGTGAATAATTACACGGGAACTTGGGCTTCCCTATAAGGGAAGCTCAGTGGTAATGAGTTTTCCATCAGAAAGCAAACAAGTGATTTCTGGTCCATGTGGTCCCTTAAAGAGCTAATTCAGTTCTAAAAATGACCACTATCACCAGCATTGTCCCAAACCCAGTCTTGTTCCCTAGTCTCCAAAAGAAGATAAAAATCAAATATAACCACACACAAAACCCTCCTGGTCCCACTCTGGAGGCAGATGTTCTCAAAGCCTCAGGGGCAGTGGAGATTTGGGGTCATTTTTCCTGATTAAGGGCTAGGAGGGAAATTTCATGATCCTCAAGCCACAATGAGATGTGGGCACTATCCATAGTTTCATTTATCTGTTTATTTAATCATTATCTTTTAAAAATCATGAACAGAATACATGCTTATTAATAATTATAGTATTAGAGAAAATTGAATATTCTTAATAGGTAATTGGGAAATGGCAATCCACTCTAATATTCTTGACTGGAAAGTTCCATGGGCAGAGGAGCCTGACACTATAGTCCATTGGGTCATGTCAGACACAACTGAGCATGCATACTTTTCACTTTATACCATTGTTAACAGGTTGGTATTCACTTATTTTTTGATGTATATATTTAAGTTGAACATGAAATAACCAGTATTCAACTAATTTGACATAGAAGAAGCAGCTCATACAGTTTTTAAGAATAGAATTTAAATAGAACCCAGAATCATATCATCCATATTTTCCTGCTCCTGGTTTTGTGGCAGAATAATATGCTAGACTATAAGGGCTTCCCTGGTGGCTCAGTGGTAAAGAAGCTGCCTGCCAATGCAGGAGATGCAAGTTTGTTCCCTGGGTTGGGAAGATACCCTGGAGGAGGAAATGGCAGCCCATTCCAGTATTTTTGCCTGGGAAATATCATGGATAGAGGAACCTGGCGGGCTACAGTCCTGGGGTCACAAAAGAGTTGGGCACAAATTAGCAACTAAACAACAAAACACAATATACCAGACTATGTTTGTTGAAGAACACACAGTGCCAGCCATTCATCAAGAACTGCACACCGTCTCACGGCACAGATGAACTTCTGTCTAATCCCTTGTTGGTAAACAATTGCCTGTTTATTTAGCTATCAGAAGTGATTCTGCAACAAATATCCTTGCATTTCTGCCCTTTTAAGTGCAAATATTTCTGCAAAGTAAAATTGCTGCGGCATTACCAGAGGAAAGAACATACATATTTATCTCTTGATTAAATTTTAATTACCAAAATAATAACTGCTCACTGTAAAAATATCTTGCAATATCTTCAGTCATGTCCAGCTCTTTGAGACTGTGGCCTGCCAGGCTCCTCTGTCCATGGGATTCTCCAGGCAAGAATACTGGAGTGGGTTGCCATTTCCTTCTCCAGGGGATCTTCCCAACCCAGAAACTGAACCCACAACCCCTGTGGCTCCTGAGTTGGCAGGCGGATTCTTTACCACTGAACCACCTGGAAAGCCCAGAGATAACGATGTCTGTAAAATCTGCAACCATGAACTACACACTTTTCTTCCAGTCATAATTTAAGAGAGAAACTTCAGGGAAAACAATTAAGAGATTTAAGTTCAATTTTCTCCTTACTCTGCTAAGTCTACGTGTAATAGTGGAGCAGAGTGGGAGGTGAGGGAGGAGGAACAGGAGGCCTGCGCCCCAACCACAGATGCTGGTCTGAGAAGCTGGTTGTAATTGTAATGGGAAGCATTTTCACTAATAGTGGGAAATGCTTGACAATGTTCACTGAGAAACAAGATGCCAAATCGAATATCCCAGGACCACACATGGAAAGAGGGCTGACAGAAGGGCCCCCAAATGTAAACAGTAGTCTCTGCTGAGTGATGAAGTTAGAGGTGATTTGCACATTCTTCTTTAGTGTTGTTTTTTTTTTCCTTCTATAATTTAAAAAGGCCTGTAATGACCAGGTATTACTTTTATAACCAGCCACGACTTTATATAAAACAAATAATCATGGTGGTGAAACACGGTGGGTGGGGGATCCCAGAGCTACCAGCCTCCTGGTACCATGTCATCACAAAGTACACCCCCCAGTCAACATTTTAAAAAAAAGAGAGAATACATACTACAAGAGGGTACGTCACACAGTTCCATGCGTACGTTTTTATTCTGCGTGAAGCACCAGGGGCCTTCCATCTGCCCTCCAGGGTTCCGGCAGTAGGCATGGCCCCCTCCGAGCTCCGGGAAGTCGGTGCTTGTCAGGTGGTGGCTGTGGGGGTGCTGCAGGGCCCACGGCTGGCACTGGTGCCCCGACTTGGTGGTGCTCGCCGTCCCTCTGTAATCCGTGCCTGAGCCATTGTAGCACTGATGGTCTGAGAGAGAAGGTTTGTCAGGAGGCCCGAAAATTAAGAGGAAGCAGCCCTCCTCTGTGGGTCCAGGGAGCACCCGTCTTCAACTATTCCAAAAAGGAATAACCAAACCACGTCGCCAAATCGGAATTTCCAAAAGACCAAGGGATTGGAGGTAACTTCCAAGAAAAGAAGTCCCCAAGCCCACAAATTAAATGGATGGAGGCACCAGGGACACATGTGGGGAAGAACCTGGTCAGAAGCTTATGACCCAGAAACAGCAGGCACCCCCACTCTACAATGACGACATCAACCCTAACCTCACGTTCACTTGCATTAGAAACAAAACCAAACTATACAGGAGGGACGAGAAACTTCCAGACCTGGCCCCAAACTCAGTGAGGGCGGGGCTCAGCCTGCTGTGAGCAGAGCCCAGGCTCACTCCACTCCCAGGGGCCTCTTTGAGCCACACCTGGGGTGTGTGTTTGTTGAATACCAGTTACACTGTGCTTGTTGTGTCCAGGCACTGTGTTAAGACCTTTCTAAATACTAACTCATTTAATCTTCATTCCAGCTCCTGAGGTTAGTAGTTATTATCATGGTGTAATATGAGGAAACTGATATTGAAGCAACTTGCCCGGAGTTCATGATGTCAGCTGAGTTGCCAGGCTTTGGATGGTGCAGTGGGTCTGGAGACCAGGCTCTGGCCACCCTGGTGCGGATCCCTGCTGCTCTAGGGAACTCTGGCCTCACTAAGGAAGCGAGTATTTCCCAAGCCTGGGAGGAAGTCGACCTCTTTTCTGGGTCGGCTCCCCTCAAGGAGCAACACCATCCTCAGTCAGCTGCTGGGAGATGCTTGTGCACCACAGGGAAGGCTTGGGAGGGGGCTCTGTCTTCCCCTAAGCTCCTTTCTTGGCAGTAGGCCCAGAGTCCTCCCGTCTTGGAGAAGCCAAGTGTGCGGCTTTCCGGGGGTAGAGTGACTTACTGGGGATCCAGGACAGGCAGCGTCAGGAGGGCTGTGCGCCCGGAACTAGATGACAGGGAGTCCGCACCCCGGGGCTGCCCTACCGGAATGGGGCGGGTCTGGGAGACTTTCCTGGACGGCTGGAATGGGGTCCCCAGGTTCTAAGAGGCAGGACCCAGGTCCTGGGGGAGGACGCGTGGGGACTCACAGCGGCCCAGCCTCTCGGCTGGGATGCCGATGCGCATGCAGTTGGCGGCGTCGGGGCTCTCGGGCATGGGCAGCGCCTCGCACTTGGGCAGCTGCAGCCGCATGAGGATGAGCGGGTTGGAGCGCGCGATCGTGTACTCCTGGCGGCACAGGTCGCTCTCCAGCACCTCGCACTCGTCCCGGCACAGTTCGCGCGGCTTGGGCGCCCGGGAGCGCGCGTCGCACAGCGGGAACACGAAGTGGCAGAAGGACGGGATGGCGAACTGCGAGCACTGGTCCGATAGGTGCGTGGAGGTGCCGATCATGGTGAAGGCGGCTGCGGAGGAGGCGAGGCCAGAGTTAGGGTGGGGTGGGCCCTGCTTCGGGGCAAACACCCTGCTTGGCCACCCCTGCCCAGCGCCCCTGGTCCCATCTTCGGCCCAGGAGCAGCGCTCTGCCCGAGGCCCCTGGTCCCACCTCCCGTCCAGGCCCTCGACCCCGCCCGGCACCCTGGCCCCCATCTCTCGTCTGTGCCCACCCCCAGCCCTCCGGCTTGTCTTCTGCTGGCCCAGAGTGGCTCTCGGGAGAGCAGCACCCCAAGGAGCACATGGGCCGCCCAGAGTTGCACCTGACCCGGAAAGGCCCTGGTCCTAGGGCTTCCCTAACGAACATCAGAAATGAAACAAGAAAGGAGGAAAACCAGGCCCCAGATCTCATCCACCTAGATACCACTTCCAAGGCAGAAAGATTCTGGTACCAGACCGAAAACCACTTCCTAAGGTCCTGTTATGAACCCGCTCTGCCAGTTGCTGGTAGGTGAAGCCACGGGCTGAGTGGCTTCCAGAAGGAGAGGTTGGAGAAGAGGCGCAAGGCCGGAGCTTTGGTCTTCCTGATATCTTGGAGCCTGTGTGCAGAGAGGAGGCCTGGCCAGGGAGTGGACGACCCAGGGTATGAACACAGTGAGCCAGAAAGATCAGCCCTCTGGCCTGCGGCCCAGGAAGGAGCCCCTGACAGTGGGAGTGGACGGTGCGGATTCCTTCCGGTGGAGTCTGGGGAGAGCCCGGAAACAAGCAGAGGAGGTTCAAAGCGGGGAGAGGGGCAGGGCTTTGTGAAGGAGAGCGGAGAAGCAAGCCATCACAGGAGTGTCTGGAGCCCGGGTCGGCTGGCTTGCTTTTAGGGGAGAGACATCACAGGATGGGGCTTGATGGGAAGAACTGACACCTGCCTGGACAAAGGAGAGGGGTGGGAGCTGCAGAGACCAAGTCTGGGCAGGTGGATGGGAGCAGAGTTGCCAGTGGCAGGAGGGAAGGCGTGCACTCCAGGGCCCTCTCCTCCGGATCTGTGCCCACCCCGCCTTGACCTGTGGAGGACCTGACTATAAGGATCTGATCCTGGCCAGCCAGAGAAAGAGAGGTCCCTGTGCCTACACTCCCTGCTGAGAGGAGGAGAGAGAACCTAGGGAGGTTGGAATTTAGTCCTTGGGACACTTCAGCTCCACCCATCACCTGTAGTGCCGTGCCTAGTGCGGCCAGCAGGTGGCACTGCTGGCACCCATTTCTCTCCAAAGACCCAGCAAGGTACCCATGGCTGGCACTGGCTTAGGTGAGCTGGCATGGGAGCCCGGTTCTGGCCCGGCCCTGTCATTTACCACAGGACTGGCAGTCACTCAGTCCTTTCTGTACCTGGGTCTCTTATCTGTCAAGTGATTTGTTGAGGCCACCCTTTGGGAAATGGAAACCCACATGGAGGAGGAGCTTTGGTCTCCTCCTGCGCAGGAGGTAAACAGCCCCTTTGGTCCACGAGGCTCTGGTAATAGGCTGTCTCTGTGCACTGCACTCAGCACGGGGTGCTGGGAACTCTGTAGTGTGTCCGTCATGTCATCCTTAGCCTTCGGTCCCTCCTGGCCAATATTAAAATTGCAGAACAGACAAGCGAGAGGTTGAGGTGCAGGGTCTCTTAGGGTTGGCTGGTGAACTGGGTGTGAACCCAGTTCAGTCTCATCACGTGAGCTGACAACTGACTACCAGAAGATCTGTCACCAATTTTGGCCTCTATCCCCAGGCAGCAAAAGGCCTAAGAAGGCCAGAGGTGGCATCGCTTTGGGGATATCAACTAAGAGGATGTGAAGGCCGCCCCTCACAGGATTGCTCCTCTCCCCCATCCCAGAACCTAGCACGTGAGGACTTATTTCTGAAAGATGGTTCTAGGCATCACAGAGGTCCATCAACTCATGTCCTTGTTTTCGTTTACATCCAGCACGTCACTTTGATGGTCCTGGGGCTTATTTCTGGGAAGCTTCCAGTGTCCCTGGAACTCGTTCTGACAATCATTCTCTTAGACAGACTGTCTCCACAACCAATACAGTTTCTAAACCATCAGTCAGTCAGTCTAGAGCAACTTCACACTTACATTTTCAAAAATACACAAAATCTAGAGAACCCTCATTCTAAACGTTTATCTTTAAAAAATGCTATAACATGAGTCTGCTTAGATATCTGCGTTGTTATCCTCTAAGCTTTCTGAAGAAACAACTAGTTCACTGCAGTGTCCCTGTGAACAACTGTCCCTGAGAGACAGCCCTGTGCCTTGAATCAGTGTTTGCCAATTAGTGGGATACACAATTAATTCTGGAGTCTGTGGCTAGTATTTTAAACGATGATTAGAATGGAACAGAGGATGTCAGAGTGCATGGTTTATATTAAGGCTGGAAACAAGTTTTTTCTTTAATGAAATAAAACTGAGGGGGAAAATTAGCTTGCACTGCCTTTGTTAAAGTGAATGTTGTTTCCTGTAACCCATTTCAGTTCTATGAAGCAGATATATATGTATACTAAGTCACGATGTAAAGTATGCTTTATACTATGGGTTGTGATCAGAAAGTTCAAGAAGTTATTCTTTAAATGGCATAGGGAGCTTTTCCAATGAGAGCTACAAACAAGTTCAAAACATGTGCCCACTGGACCATTACTGCCCTTCCAGGATCTCGGAGTCCCATTACTGCCCTTCCATTTCTCACTGGACACCTGACCGTGTCCTCAGGGGTCTCTGTAGCCATGGGCCAGGCAGGTTAGACCTTAGACCCTCCAGATTGAGGGTGAAAGACAAAGCCAGGGCCAAACTGGGCTTAGAAGAACATTCAGGGACACCTGCTTGAGTTTCTACCTGGGGTCCTCTTTGTACCCTTACAGGGCAGTGCTTTGCCAGCCCCTCTGCAAATCCCTCCAGAATCTCCAGGGAGCCCACATCAGGGATCAGCCTGGGTCAAGAATCACTGTGCAGAGTACCTAGTTCAACTCGGACACCTGCCATCTTCACCTGATTCTCCTTGTTCCTTAAAGAGTCTAAGGAGAAAATGTGGGGGTTTGTGAGGAGAGCAGAGACAGGAGGTGGAGGGCTTTTCAGGGCCTTGGTTTATTTTCTCACTTCTCAAGGAGTTTCCCCCAGGAAGTTCTTAACATCAACTTCTAAAATGACGGAAAACGAGCATGTTCACTCCTAAAGGATCTAAACCACTTCTCATACGGTGGAGCAGGTAACCGAAGACCTGACTGTGCCCAGAAACCAAGGGCCGATGGGGGTCTGAATTCACTGCAGTGTCCCTAGGGTACAGCTGTTGGCCTGGAACCTCTGTCCCCAATAGCTGAAATCCGGCCCAGGTACACTGGACCCAAGCCAGGTTCCTTGTAACTCTAAGAAGGCACAAGAGCTAGGAAAGGCAGAACCAACACTGAACGTCACAGGTGCGGGCCTGGCCATGCGGGTAGTGGAGGGAAACAAAACAAAGCAGGGCTTGGGAGCCGCTCAACCGACTGAAGTCAGTGTGTTGGTTACACTCCAAGCAGACTGCGCTTGCTAATTTGCATATACAAATAGGATAAACTGCAACCACTTCTGATAAAGGCCTCCGATTTTCTGTTGCAGGAGACATGCCACAAGGATTCACTGGCCATGGTTGTAAGGGACAAAATACACAAATGGGATTGAAAACACACCAGTGGGGCGACAGGTAGCTGCATGCATGCTCCATGTCTCACAACAAAGGACTGCACTCCTACCTGTGATTCGGTTTTCAATCTCCCCCTGCATCTGGAGAGAGTCCACATAAATGGTCCGGTTCCCAATGAAACGCGCACAGGCAATTCCCCGGTAAGGCTGGCAGAATCCATCCTCCTGGTAGTCATCTCTGGGGAAAACATACGATCTGTGAGTACATTGAAATTATCCCCAATGATTTTTTTTCTCTTTTTAAATCTAGCATCTGGTGAGCTAGCCATCTTGTCCCTTGGCGTCTACCTGAATAAATTGGAAACTTCTGTCCACATAAAAACCTATGTGTGTGTGATCAGTCATGTCTGACTCTTTGCAACTCCATGGACTGTAGCCTGCCAGGCTCCTCTGTCCATGGGATTTCCAAGGCAAGACTTTTGGAGTGGGTTGCCATTTCCTACTCTAGGGGATCTTCCCAACCCAAGGAGTGAACCCATATCTCTTTTGTCTCCTGCATTGGTAGGTGGATTCTTTACCACTGCACCATCTGGGAAGCCCACAAACACACACACAGACATTTATAGCAGCTTAATCCATAACTGCCAAAACTTGGAAGCAACCAAAATGTTCATAGTGAACGAAAAAACTGTGGCACATCCAGGCAATAGAATATTACTCAGCACTGAAAAGAAAAGAATGATCAAGAAAAGATATGGGAAAAAAAAAAAAAAATGAAGGCAACTTAAATGCATGTTACTAAGTGAATGAAATGAATCTGAAATGCCTGCATGCATACTGTGTGATCCCAATTCTATGACATTCTAGAAGAAGCAAAATTATGGAGCAGTAAGAACATAGATGAATGCCAAAGGGTTGGTGGTGGGGGTTGGTGAATAGGAAAACAGGAGATTTTTAGGGCGGTGGATCTACTCTGTATGATACTTTAATGGTGGATGCTGCTGCTAAGTCGTTTCAGTCATGTCCGACTCTGTGCGACCCCAGAGATGGCAGCCCACCAGGCTCCCCCGTCCCTGGGATTCTCCAGGCAACAACACTGGAGTGGGTTGCCATTTCCTTCTCCAGTGCATGAAAGTGAAAGGTGAAAGTGAAGTTGCTCGGTCGTGTCCGACTCTTAGCAACCCCATGGACTGCAGCCCACCAGGCTCCTCCGTCCATAGGATTTTCCAGGCAAGAGTACTGGAGTGGGGTGCCATTATACATTCGTGCAAACCAGAGAATATGCAACATCAAGAGTGAATGAGCCTTATTGTAAATCATGCTGCTACTGCTCAGCCACTTCAGTCATGTCCGACTCTTTGTGACCCCATTGACTATAGCCTGGTCAGGCTCCTCTGTCCATGGGATTCTCCAGGCAAGAACACGGGAGTGGCTTGCCATGCCCTCCTCCAGGGGATCCTCCTGACTTCAGCTAATAATAATGTATCAATACTGACTGGCTTATAGCTGTGGTGTTGGAAAAGACTCTTGAGAGTCCCTTGGACTGTAAGGAGATCCAACCAGTCCATCCTAAAGGAAATCAGTCCAGAATATTCATTGGAAGGACTGACGTTGAAGCTGAAACTGCAATACTTTGGCCACCTGATGCGAAGAACTGATTCATTTGAAAAGACCCTGATGCGGGGAAAGGTTGAAGGTGGGAGGAGAAGGGGAGGACAGAGGATGAGATGGGTGGATGGCATCACTGACTCAATGGACATGAGTTTGAGTAAACTCCGGGAGTTGGTGATGGACAGGGAGGCTTGGCATGCTGCAGTCCATGGGGTTGCAAAGAGCCAGACATGACTGAGCAACTGAACTGAACTGAACTGAACTGGCTTATAAACTGTAACAAATGCACCATACTAACACACATACAATAGCAAAAATTGTATATGGAGATGGGGGGAACAAGTACCTGAGCTTTCTCTATACTTTCTGTTCAGTTTTTCTGTAAACTTAAAATTGACCTAAACTATAGAGCTTATCGAGAAGGCAATGGCATCCCACTCCAGTACTCTTGCCTGGAGAATCCCAGTACTCTTGCCTGGAGCCTGGTGGGCTGCCGTCTCTGGGGTCGCACAGAGTCGGGCACGACTCAAGTGATTTAGCAGCAGCAGCAGCATAGAGCCTATTAATTAAAAAAAAAAATTCAGCATCTCTAAGGCAGGGTCAGGGGGTTGGGGGTGGGAATGGAACTAGTTGAGTATGAAGGACTAGCTGAGTATGAAAGATGCATTGAAAAACATGAAGCATAGTGTGTACATGCTCACGCCTATGTTCAAACACACAGAATATTAACAGTCCATGTGTTCCATCTTGGTCTTAAACTACATTGGAAACATGACACCTCTATTAACTTCCATTGTTTGCAAGCAAGGCTTCTATGAAGATGATGATCATTTGGAAACTGTGTTCTATCATTAAGCGATAGGAAAGAATTCTTTCAAATGGAGAAAGGCAGTGGAGAGGATGCCAAAGAGTCAGGCAGGACCTCAAAGAGTTTGTACAGTCCGAAGTGCTCATTACACGACAGGGGAGTGACCTCATCATTGCTCCACAGCACAGACCATGTGTACAAATATGGGGGGCAGAGAAGGAGACTCTCACAAGCACAGCCCCCCTTTTTGCCCCCCAGTCAACCTTCCCAGCCTGGAGGGAATAGCCTGCACACGTCCCTTTGGAGTCTGTGCTAAATTATTTTCAGTAAAACCTGTTAGTCCTGCCTTCGGCTGATGAAGTCAGTCATTCTAAGCAGATAGATGCTTTTTAAAGTGGCTCTGAGGATACTCCAAGGAGACAGTAAAAGTGGGCAAAAGCACATATATCAGGGCTGCCGTCCACTGTGGAGCAAATGAGGTTTTGTGCTTCCACAACAAGCTTCAACAAGCGCGTCAGGCCTGCAATCTGCTTGCTTTCCAGCAAATCTGCAACCTGCCATAAGCCCACCACTTGTTATCCACCCTACATTGATTTAAACCATCCCCCAGTGAAATGTGGGTTGTGTCCAAATTAACCAAATGGACTTAAGAATGCCTATCTTAGCTTTCTCACAAATGGAAATCGGGACGCTTGTGACAGTGGAGACAGTGGTCTGGCAGGACACAGTCTCTTCAGCCGCCTCTGGCTCTCTCCCTCGTTTGCTGTCTTCCTGGCCCCTGAAGAAAATCTCTTTTTCAAAGAAAAGAACTTGGAGCCATAAATAATCTAAAACAGGCGATTCTGGTGTCAGGGAGAGCCGGGTGCCCTTTCTCTCAAGCTCACGGGCCATTATTATTTCTTTGGGTCAAGAATTCCTTAAACATCGTTTAAATAGGCAAGCACATGTGCTAACAAAACACACCCAGCCCACCTCTCTCTCTCTCTCTGTGAGCTGGCGTTAACTGCTGATTAAACTAAAACAAATGCCTACGCTTGCCAAATATAGAAACACAAGTACAAGTCAATTTTGCCCTGGTGTTCGAGTTTGCAGACTGGGTTTAGGGCGCTTGCCTGCGATGCCAGGAGAAGCATTAAGATGTGCATTTTCTTATTATCGTCAGCTCTACAGAGGATACGAGATTTGATTCAGTTGGTCCCTTGGGTGATCCCACAAGGACGAGTCACTTCCTTTCTCTGCCTCAAGAGTCAGGGACTAGAAAGCCTGGTCTATCACTGTGGGCTTCTCTTTGGCTTCACGTGCCCACAGGATTGGGGAAGCAACAAGGATACAGGCAAGACACACTGAGAAGGGGCTTAAGGGCATCACACTGCATCCACAGCCCACTTATTTCCATGGGCTTCTAATCTGAATTTTAGAGAATTGTCCAGAAACACTAACAGAAACGTTTGGACAATGACATCCTCCAGGCTTCTGAATTTTGAGAGAACAAGTGAGAATTACTTGTCAGTCTCAAACAGTTACGTCTTATCTTCACCTGGCATTGTTTGGGTCCTCTGAAGAGTGACAGAGCTGCAGAAAGTCTGTAAAACCGGTCATTCAGAGACCAAAGAAAAATGCTGACACAGAAGCATCTTCTATAAAATCCCTTAAACCACACCAGTGAAACAAGCATGCTCACGAAATCTCAGAATATCAATATGATAGAAACTCAGTTTTGGAAATCTCCTTCATTCCTAATGCCACCAGGCATTAATAGCACAGATAAAGTGGAAACCTTTATAGCAATAAGTTCATAATAAAGGAGGAGAGAGACAGAAATAACTACAATATTTTAGGTTAAAAAAAAAAGCTAAGGGAAGGGAGTTGGAGATTGGGAAGAAAAAGAAAAAGGAATCATTACACTGTGATAGAAAAGGTTTCTTCACAAAGGGGTGAGGAGATAGTGGGCCACGTCAGCACCTTCTCTGTAATGGTACCTGCTAGAAACAAAAACTGGTTTGAAGAAAAGCTTAGAAAAATTCCTTGTTGTAAACAATGAATAATCTTTAAAGGAAAGCAGGTTCCTTTGAGGTTGAAAAGTAATCAGTACCAAAACTTAAAGATAGTTACAGATTGTGTAGGAAGGTAAATTTTCCCCCCAATGTTTTTGTTGAAACTGGTTAAATAATTTCATAATTGTTACTGTTATTATGGGGAGGTCTGTTTGTCTGTGATAAATAGGCTTCCTGCTTCCAGAGGAAGCAACACTTTTAACAAAAATGGATCCTAAACTCAGTAAGCTTCAGATGACCGGCTAGTAATCTAGTGAGCTGATGTAACAAAACACTTTTCAGAAGGAGATGACAAAATCTAGAGTATAAACCACAACGTCTGGTGTACAATAAAAAGATCACCTGTGAACGCATGTGAAGAGACAAGAAAATATAACCTATGGTCAAGAAAAACAAACCCAGATGTTAGAAGACCAGGACTTTAAGGAACCATAAGTATGGTAAACAATGTACAAAAGAAAGTATAATGAAGATATTGGTAATCTCAGGAGAGATGGAAACTGTAAAAGAATCAACTAGAACTAAAACATATAATCTCCAATAAAACATTTATGGAACGATACTAACAACAGATTGGATAAAATTAGAAGAAAAAAAAATTGTCAGCTTGACAGGTCAATGGAAAATTTCCAAACTGAAACCAAGAGAGACCTAAAGATCTACAAAAAATTAAATAGAGCTTTAGTAAGTACAGGAGATCTTACACATACAGGAGATCTTACACATACAATCAAATTCCAGGAGGAAAAGGAGATACTCAGAGTTGGGGGGAAAGGTTTGAAGAAATGATAGTCAAAATTTCCCCAAATTTGATTCAGTTCAGTTCAGTCGCTCAGTCGTGTCCGACTCTTTGAGACCCCGTGAATCTCAGCACGCCAGGCCTCCCTGTCCATCACCAACTCCCAGAGTTCACTCAGACTCATGTCCATCGAGTCAGTGATGCCATCCAACCATCTCATCCTCGGTCGTCCCCTTCTCCTCCTGCGCCCAATCCCTCCCAGCATCGAAGTCTTTTCCAATGAGTCAACTCTTCTCATGAGGCGGCCAAAGTACTGGAGTTTCAGCTTTAGCATCATTCCTTCCAAAGAAATCCCAGGGCTGATCTTCTTCAGAATGGATTGATTGGATCTCCTTGCAGTCCAGAGGACTTTCAAGAGTCTTCTCCAACACCACAGTTCAAAAGCATCAATTCTTCAGTGCTCAGCCTTCTTGACAGTCCAACTCTCACATCCATACATGACCACAGGAAAAACCATAGCTTTGACTAGACAGACCTTTGTTGGCAAAGTAATGTCTCTGCTTTTGAATATGCTCTCTAGGTTGGTCATAACTTTCCTTCCAAGGAGTGTCTTTTAATTTCATGGCTGCAGTCACCATCTGCAGTGATTTTGGAGCCCCCAAAAATAAAGTCTGACACTGCTTCCACTGTTAATACAGTAATACCAATTAAAGAATGTAAGTGAAAAGTGAGCAGAATAAATACAAAGAAAACCATGCCTGCTGATATCAGTCAACTTGCTAAAAACTTTGGATAAACAGAAAAGGGAGGAAATAAAAAATAATGGCTGATTGCTCATCAGAAACAATGCAAAACAGAAGATGGGAGAATGACAGCTTCAGCGCACTAGCAGAGAAAAATGAAACGTGAATCTGGAATTCTATACTCGGCAAAAATATCTTTCAAATTAAAGGGCCTATTAACCAAGAGACATAGCATGAATGAACCTAATTATCAGAGTTTCAGAATTTATGAACAAGAATTAACAGGATTAGAGGACAAAACAGAAAAATCCATAATTGTAGTTGGAAATTTTAATACCTGTCTCTCAGCAATTAACTGAACTAGACAAAATTTAGTGAAGAAACAACAGAAACACTAACCACGCCCCTGACCCTTGGATATCTGTAGAACAATATACCCAATAAGACAGCATACCTGTGTCAGCGTACACGGCAGTTCACCCAGACAGGCCATATGCTTTTCATAAAATAACTCACAATAAATTTTAAAAAGTGAAACCATAAATTTCTGATTACACAGAATTAAGTTAGAAACCAATAACAAAAATACATTTAGAACTTCTCCAACTGTTTGGAAATTAAGTAGCACACTTCTAAATAACCTTTGTGCTCCAAAAAGAGAATGTAAGAAAAATTAAATAGTATTTTAAGTGGAATGAGAAAACGTAAAATATGAGAAATGAAAACAGGATATCCCAAATTGCAGAATGTAGCTAAAAGAGTAATTAAGAGAGAACTTTATATAGCTTTGAATGCTTAAATTAGATAAGATTTTACACCTTAAGAAGCTGGGAAAAGAATGTCCAGTTGAAGTAATTAGAAGCAAATACTAATGGGTAGAGAGGAAATCAATAAAATAGAAAACAAACAATAAAAAAATCAACAAAGCCAAAAGTTGATTCTTCAAAAATTAACAAAATCGCTGGTGCTGGTGCTGCTGTTGCTGCTAAGTCACTTCAGTCGTGTTCGACTCTGTGTAACCACATAGACAGCAGCCCATAGGGCTCCCCGGTCCCTGGTATTCTCCAGGCAAGAACACTGGAGTGGGTTGCCACTTCTTTCTCCAATGCATGAAAGTGAAAAGCGAAAGGGCTAACACCGAGAAAAAACTGATTAAAAGAAAGCACACATTGCCAACACTAGGAATGCACAAGGGGACTCACCAAGGACTTTGAAGATGTTAATGATAATAAGAAATTTATGAACAAATAAATGAACATACCTAACAACTGAGAAAAAAATGATAAATGACAATATACCAAAATAAGTACAAATAGGAATAAAAACTCAGATTAGCCCCAAATCTCTTGGAGAACTTGGAGTTGTAATCAGAAACCTTCCCATGATTAAAACTCCAGTCCAAAATAAAAGAAACAGGTGAATTCTATCTAGTATTTAAAGAAGAAACTTCAGCAATTTTAAATAAACTCTTTCAGAAGATAAAGCGTAAGATGTACTTTCTAGTTCATCTCACAAGGCAAACGTACCTAGATACAAACAGCTGACAAGTATGTTCCAAGGACATTATAGGCCAGTAGACCTCCTGATCAAAAGGGCAACAGGATCCACTAAATACTAGCAAACTAGACTAAGCGACATAAAAAGACAATATAGAAATGGGTAGTGAGCCAAAATGGGTTAACCCAGGAGCACAAAGTTACTTCATTTAAAAAACAATTACTGGAAACACAGAGTCAAAGAGAGAAGCCATGTATTAATTTTAGTTAATATAAAAGGTCTTAGTCGCTCAGTCCTGTCTGACTCTTTGTGACCCTATGGACTGTAGCCCGCCAGGCTCCTCCATCCATGGGATTTTCCAAGCAAGAATACTGGAGTGGGTTGCCATTTCCTTCTCCAGGGGATCTTCCCACCATGGGGATTGAACTCAGGGATCAAACCCCAGTCTCCCGCTTTGCAGGCAAACTCTTTACCATATGAGCCACCAGAGAAGCCCTAATATAAAAAAGGCAGTTGACAAAACCAATACTCATTCATTTTCAAAACTTTCAACAAAGAAAATAACTTTGTCATTCTAATAAAAAGGCATCTATGAGAAAGCCGCAATGAATTTCTTACTTAATGGTGAAATAAGGAATATTTTCCCCATAGATATAAGACAAAGATATCTGCTCTTACATTTTCTACCCAACATCACCTTGAAAGTCCTAATCATTACAAAAAGGAGATAGATAGAAGAGAGATGGCAGATAGATAAATAGCTGACAGATTAGAAACGAAGAAATAAAACTGTCTTCAGTCATAGATGACACAACAACATACATAGAAAATTCTAATGAATATATTTAAAAACTATAAAAATTAAAACAGATTTCATAAAGTCACATGATAAGGTCAATATAATCAATTATATTTTTACATTTGAGCAACAATTAGCAAATGAAATTTTTTTAAAACATCATTTACAATAACACTAAAAATATATGGAGGAGTAGTCAGACTATAGAAAGAAAACAGAATGGTGATTGTCAAGGGCTGGGGAGGGTGGAAATGGGGGTGATTATTGTTTAATGGATACAGAGTTTTAATTTGGAAAGATGAAAATGTTCAAGAAGGATGTGATGATTGCATAACAATGCTTATGTGCTTAATGCCTCTGAATTATGCACTTAAAATGTTTAAAGTACTTAGAAATAAACCTAA
>SJYT01008924.1:177759-225873 GCA_006410635.1 Cephalophus harveyi
AGACTATAGAAAGAAAACAGAATGGTGATTGTCAAGGGCTGGGGAGGGTGGAAATGGGGGTGATTATTGTTTAATGGATACAGAGTTTTAATTTGGAAAGATGAAAATGTTCAAGAAGGATGTGATGATTGCATAACAATGCTTATGTGCTTAATGCCTCTGAATTATGCACTTAAAATGTTTAAAGTACTTAGAAATAAACCTAAAAAAATATGTACAAAACTTCCACACATAAAACTTCAAAATATTGCAGAGAGAAAGGAAAGAAAATCTAAATAAATAGAAATACATACCATGTTCATAGATTGGAACACTTAGTAGTTTAAAGAAATCAAGTCTCACAAAGTGCAATATCACCCCATGAAAATGCTAGCAGGCTTTCCTCATAAACTTCCTTTTATTACAAAATAAAAAATAACTATATAATGAGAAAACATATCTTAACCAAGCGAGAAAAATTAACATCACCAATAAGGGGCAAACTGATGTAATATACCTTTAGATATGATACCCTGAGAAGGAAACATCACTTATGTTATTTCAGTAAAAATGCATAAATAGAATGCAATTGTGAGTAAACATCAGTCAAACTGAAATTTAGAGATATTCTACACAATAACAACTCTTCACTTATCAAAAATCGTAGTGCCATGAAAGGTCTAGGAACTATTGCAGAGTAAAGAGGACTAAGGTAACATGGTGAGGAGCCTGTATCCAGGAGTAGGGGATCTAAAGAGCATTACTGGGACAATGAAAGATCAGACACCCTTAAGATGAAGCCGTTGTTCTGTAAGGAAACATTGTTGGCCTTAGGGTATATACACTGAATTGTTAAAGGGCAAAGCGGTATAATGAATGCAACCCACTCTCAGATGTTTCAAAAAACAATAGTTGTGGTATATATACATGATGGAAAATTACTCAACTATTAAAAAGAACGCATTTGAATCAGTTCTAATGAGGTGGATGAAACTAGAGCCTATTATACAGAGTGAAGTAAGCTAGAAAGAAAAACACTAATACAGTATATTAATGCATATATATGGAATTTAGAAAGATGGTAACGATGACCCTATATGCAAGATAGCAAAGAGATACAGATAAAAGAACAGACTGTTGGACTCTGTGGGAGAAGGCGAGGGTGGGATGATTTGAGAGAATAGCATTGAAACATGTATATTATCATATGTGAAATAGATCACCAGTCCAAGTTCAATGCATGAAACAGGGCACTCAAAGCCAGTGCACTGCAACAACCCAGAGGGATGGGATGGGGAGGGAGTTGGGAGGTGGGGTTCAGGATGGGGGACACATGTACATCTATGGCTGGTTCATGTCAATGTATGGTGAAAATCACTACAATATTGTAAAGTAACTAGCCTCCAATTAAAATTAAAATAAATTTAAAAAATAAACTGAAAAAAGTGGAGGTAACTTTAGAAAAAATTATGTTTCATTAAATATTAAATTCTAATTTTGTCAATTAAAAAAAAAACAATAGTGGCAGCTACAGAGGGAATGATAAGCCTATGGCAAAATGACAAAAATTGGTCAATCTGGGTAAAAGACATATAACACAATAAAAATTGGACAAAAGAACTAACAGATACTCCACAAGTGTGTCCTTAGAAGATGGACCCATTTTCAGTGACTGAGGAAATGTAACTGAACCATGATGAATCATCACAACAAAAGGTACTAGAACGGCTACAATCAAATGACAATATCAAACGTTGGTAAGGATGTGGAGCAACTGGAACTCTCATATACTGCTGGTGGCAGTGTAAAATAGAATGGTCACTTTGGGGAAGAGTTTGGTTATTTCTTACACAGTTTATATATACATATGCCATCTGACTAAGCAATCTCATACCTTGGATTTATCCTAGAAAAATGAAAACATGTTCCCTAAAATTAAACATCCATAGCAGTTTATTTATGTAACTGTTCCAAACTGGAAGCCCAAATGTCCATTGACAGGTAATAAACATATTGTAGTATCTTCATACAACAGATACTTATGAATAAAAAAGAATAAACCACAGAAAGTATCTTTCAGATGCTATATTTTGTGAAAAAAGTCAAACATAAGAGTCTCCCAGGAAAATGTAAGCAGCAGAAGGCCGGATATTTTAGTTTTTGTCTGTTTTTTTTTTTTTTAATTCATTGGTGGGCCCCCAATAACTTAAACAGGGCCTGGCACATAGCTGATCCTCAGTATAAAATTGTTAAAACAATGAATGAATGAATTAATGATTTTCTTAAAAATTAGGCATCATAACTTATTCCTCTCTACTTCTGAGATGAAACACTTACAGCATCCAATTATACTGATATCATGTTTGATATGGGTAAATGTGAACTGAGCACATTCATTCATAAAATCAACACCAACATTCATGTCATGAAATCAGTGTCAGCAGAACCTTTCAGAAACACTGGATTTCGCAATGTCTATCCTTAACGCTGAGATCACAGGAGGCAGGGACACAGTGGCTCTGACACTAATAGTTCCCTGGCAAGTAAACACTCTCTCCTACCATGTTCAGGTGGCCGGTCCCTCTCACATCAGCCTTGGAAGACTGGTGACTTTCGGGTGAATCTGGAGGTTAGTATGTAAAAAGTTCTCATCCATGCATAACAGGGCATATTAGCTTATGTGCTTAGTTGCTCATTTGTGTCCAATTCTTTGTGACCCCATGAACTGTAGCCCACCAGGCTCCTATCAAGAATACTGGAGTGGGTTGCCATGTCCTCTTCCAGGGGATCTTCCTAACCCTGGGATCAAACCAGGCCTCCCACACTGCAGGCGGATTCTTTACCATCTGAGTCACCAGGAAAGCGCAAGAATACTGGAGCGGGTAGCCTATCCTTTCTCCAGGGGATCTTCCCAACCCAGAAATTGAACCAGGGTCTTCTGCATTGCAGGCAGATTCTTTACCAGCTGAGCTACCAGAGAAGCTCATACATTGGTTCAAATGAAAACAAAGAGTTGCTGGGAACATTCAATGTGCTGCTACCATCAACTGCTAATATTATCATTACTGCTAAAGCACAAACACTTTCACTTGTGTCACTAAGAGATCTGAATTAAGGAGAGTGTGTGTGTATTCTCTGATTACTTTACCTGTGATTGGGTTTAGCCACTTACCACTAATCTTAAAATGAATTAAGTTTCTAACTTTTATTTAAGTTCTGCACTATGGGATTTAAGGGGAGTAATATTTTCCAGAAAAAAATAAAACCTATCACAAGAAGTCACAGAGAAAAAAATTAGGTTGCCTTCTCTCCTCCTTCCAACTCAATTTGATTGCATGCTGTCACTTCAGTCATGTCCGACTCATGGACTATAGTCAGCCAGGCTCCTCTGTCCATAGAATTCTTTAGGCAAGAATACTGGTGTGGGTAGCCATTATCTTCTCCAGGGGATCGTGACCCAGGGATCGAACCCAGACCTCCTGCATTGCATGCAAATTCTTTACCATCTGAGCCACCAGGGAAGCCCTCAATTTGATTAGTTGGTGGTTTATGAATTTAACATCAAATGCTAAATGTTAGCCTTTTGTCTGAGATAGTTTACTTTTACCAACTTGTTAGCAAGGCAGCTTGGTTTCTCCTAAAGTCATTTTTAAATTACTGGCTAGTCAGTTTGGCAGTTTCAGGTTTTTTTAAATTACTGGCTAGTCAGTTGGCAGTTTCAGGGTTTTGTTTGTTTTTTTTTAATAGTGCTATTTTCCTGTAATTAGGATAAAGTTTGAACTAGGCTTATGACAACTTCCCCAAAATAGCAATGGAAGGACTCTGAGGTACAAAATGGCTGAGTTCTGTTTAGACAGGCAAATTGTGAGGTGCCTATGAATCATCCCCCTGGAGATGCCCACAATGGGGCCAAACTGGGGGGCCTGAGATAAAGAGATAAATCAGATTTGGAAATGTAGACGCCAGGGTCATGGGCATATGAGTGGAGAATGGCTGAAGCCTTGGAATTATCTGCAGGTTATGAACCAATAAGTGCTCAGGACATGGCCTCAAGGAGAATGATTTCCCAGCAGCCAGTAATTAACATAACGTTTAATTGTTCAAAAAAAACAACACACTTTCCTTTAAGCAGATGTTTAGTGAAGCACATTATGCATGCACATACTTGTGGGCCATCATCAGGGTGGCCCAGGACAACCAACACAGGAAACATGAAAGCCCCGAAGCTCAGGCTTTGGGGAGCACCCCCTGGACCACTGTCCTGCTACCCCATCAGCTGACTTCAGTATCACTAGGCTACCCCAGTACTGCATGTGTGCGTCTATCATCATGAAAATAAAGCACTTTTTAAAAGAGCAGAGAGAACTGAAACCCACACATGAAATGTGACACACGCAGCCTCACATTAATCCCCTTGCATTACCAAAACTGCTACCTGAGTAAGCTATAATCACCCGGTCTTTGAACTTACATCTGTGGAGAAACAGCCTGTTCTTAAAGCCTTTGTTCTCCATATACACACCCGCCTCACCCTCCCTTCAAATGGATGGAAGGAAAACAATGTTTTGATGGTAATAAATCCCTTAACCTCTGAGGATTTCCACCTCACCCCTCACCTCCTTCAACACACACAGACTGATGTCCAGTCAACTGCTGACGTCCGTGTGTGTGTATGTGTGACGGCAGCGGTCCAGGGAAGAGAGTGATGAGCCCGGAGGGGATCATCCTTGTTCACGGTTCAGAACCAGCATGCCCCAATGCTGACATGCTGTACACTGGGATCAACCAGGGCTATCTGATTATTCACCATCTCAGTTCTACATTTGCCGGTACAGGATATGCCAGCTGATCAACAGCAAAAGAACTCTAACTGCTGTGCATTTTCTCAGGAAAGGGCCCAAGAGAACAGTCACAGCATCAGAAAAGCTACAGATATACCAGAGACAAAAATGGGGAACATGGATAATTCTGTTTTAAGCCTACTGATGTTCCCTCTTTTTTGTCTTTGTTTTGGCTAAGTTGCAGAGATATTATAAAGAAGGTTAAACACAATCACAGTCAATGGGAAGAAAAGAATAGTGGCCACAAAAAGACAACTGCCTTCGACCATGAAGTATCCAAATAGAGGGTCATCTGCCAGTACAAAGTGAGCAGATCAACTCAGGAGCATATTAAAAGAATATGTCATTCTGACCGAATGGATTTCAATCTAGAACTGTAGTTACTCAATAATAGGAACTCTGTTATATAACATCATATTAATATGTTGAAAGCAGAAAACCACACAATCACCTCTGTATCTGAAAAAGTAACTGCCAAAATCAAACCACCAAGCAATTCTGATAAAAATACAAACTGGTAAAATTGAGATGGAAGAATAAAAGTTAACAGTCAAGATAATTTAGAAGAATTGGTGTAGTAATAGTGGAAGTCACTCAGTCATGTCCGACTCTTTGCGACCCCATGTCACATGTCCATGGAATTCTCCAGGCCAGAATACTGGAGTGGGTAGCCATTCCCTTCTCTGGGGGAATCTTCCCAACCCAGGGATCGAACCCAGGTCTCCAGCATTGCAGGTGGATTCTTTACCAGCTGAGCCGAGGTAGCTAGATGAGCCAGCTCAGGGTGCCATAACAAAATAGCACAGACTGGGACACTTAAACAATACACACCGATTTCTCACAGTTCTAGACACTGAGAAGTTCAACATCAGAGTGTCACCCTATTTAGTTCCCAGCTTTCAAACGGCTACCTTCTCGCTGTGTCCCCACATGGCAGAGAAAAGAGACAGAGATCCCTAATGTTTTTTCCTCTTCCTATAAGGACACAAGTCCTGTTAGGTCAGAGCCTCACTCTAATGACCTCATTTAACCTTAATAACATTCTTTAAGATGCTGTCTCCAATACAGTCACATGAACAGGGATTAACGCTTCGATATCTGAATTTGGTGGAGGGGAGCATAATTTAATCCACAGCAATAAGTGAGAATATTTCTCTAAATATGGAGTAAAGATATAATGTTAGAATATTGTGGTATTTATTCCAGGCACAAAAGCTACTAGAACAAAATCTAGAAGCAGATCTACACTTACAGAAATTTCACAGATGACAGAAGTGATATTAAATTTAATGATTACAGATAGGGCTATTCATTATTTTGTCCCAAGGCAGTAGACCATTAAGACAGGAAAACATTATGGTAGAACCCTGGCTTATACCAGCATAAAAATCAATTCTAAATGAAATAGGAACTATGTAAAATTATAACTTTAAACTCTTACAAAGCAATAAGGAAAAACAAATATCCCAATGAAAATGGACAAAATACAGTTGATTCTGGTTATCTATGATGGTTATTTCCTCTACAGTCACCACAAACACTGAACTAGTAAATACTGAGCCATTGTCCCTAAGGCAAATAGAGATAGTTTTCCACAAGTCTGTGATCATAACATTTTCATTAACCAATCAATACATAACCTTGCTTTATGAGTACTTCTGTTTAAAGACATCTTATTTAATGTGGTTAATGATTCAATAATAATGAGCTCTCAGCCAAGAGCACTTAACTCATGCCTAAATGACGTTTATCACGTTTATCTAATGTATTTCCTCCATAAGGCACAGCACAGCCTTCTGGTGCTTAGGAAAACAAGAAAGCACTTCATGCTGTATTGGGGCCACTCTAAACAGCAAAATCACCAATAAAAAAGCACAAAATGTAAACAGGCTCAGAAAAGGAGGTGTGTGCACAGTAAGATAGCTGAAACAAGATGGCAGGCCTCAGCTGTGAATACATGCGTTGGGCAACTCAAATTTTTCACTGCACTGTACATATCCAAGAGTGACCATGAAAACATCCTGATTATTAATTTAGAGGTTACGAAGAAATTTTACTGAGTAAGAACATTGGTTAGTATTGAATCCATAAATAAGGTAAATAGACTGGATTTAAATTGGCAATCCAATGATTATTCAGTTCAGTTCAGTTCAGTCGCTCAGTCGTGTCCGACTCTCTGTGACCCCATGAATCGCAGCATGCCAGGCCTCCCTGTCCATCACCAACTCCTGGAGTTCACTCTAACTCACGTCCATCGAGTCCGTGATGCCATCCAGCTATCTCATCCTTGGTCGTCCCCTTCTCCTCCTGCCCCCAATCCCTCTCAGCATCAGAGTCTTTTCCAATGAGTCAACTCTTCGCATGAGGTGGCCAAAGTACTGGAGTTTCAGCTTTAGCATCATTCCACATGTCCAGCTCTGACTGTTGCTTTCTGACCTGCATATAGGTTTCTCAAGAGTCAGGTCAGGTGGTCTGGTATGCCCATCTCTTGAAGAATTTTCCACAGTTTATTGGGATCCACACAGTCAAAGGCTTTGGCATAGTCAATAAAGCAGAAATAGATGTTTTTCTGGAACTCTCTTCCTTTTTCTATGATTCAGCGGATATTGGCAATTTGATCTCTGGTTCCTCTGCCTTTAACCGGCTTGAACATCTGGAAGTTCACGGTTCGTGTATTACTGAAGCCTAGCTTGGAGAATTTTGAGCATTACTTTACTAGCAATAGTTTACTATAAAGAAAGTCTTCACCAACTACCAACTGTAAAATACATCGCAAATTCACTGATAATAATACAACAAAAATCAGAAGACAAGAAAAAACAAAAGCTCATATACCTGGAGGGGAAAAAGATAGAGTCAAAATGATATTCAGAGGAAGCTTCATTGTTTTAAATGCATTTGTTTGAAAATTTAAAATGACTAATAGAGAAATCACTTTTTCAAGAAGTCAGAATGACACAAAGATCACTGGAACCACTACAGACACATAAAAATGGCTCAATTTATTACAGAAAAACCAATCAGATCAAATGCTGGCAAACATTGCAGCAAACAGGATTCTCCTACCTGGTGGTGGGAGTACAAAGTGGTACAACTATGTTAGGAAAAGGTCTGGTATTTCTTACAAAGCTCAGCATATACATATCTGATAAGTCAGCACTTTGACTTTTGGAAATTTATCTAACAGAAATGAAAATATTCATCAACTTGACCTCTGGAAATTTATCTAAAAGAAATTAAAATATTCATCAACATGAAAAGATGCAATCTTCTCAAGTGTCCATCAACAGGAAAATGGATAAATCAAATGAAATAGTCACACAAGGGAATGCCTTTCAGCAATAAAAAGCAGCTGTCTACCAAAACATGTACCGCATAGACAATTTTGAGAATATTACATCAAGTGAAGGAGACTGCTTGACATTTAACTCAGATGACAATTATATCCACTAATGTGGGCAGGAATCCCTTAGAAGAAATGGAGTAGTCATCATAGTCAACAAAAGAGTCCAAAATGCAGTACTTGGATGCAATCTCAAAAATGACAGAATGATCTCTGTTCGTTTCCAAGGCAAATCATTCAATATCACAGTAATCCAAGTCTATGCCCCGACCAGAAACACTGAAGAAGCTGAGGCTGAATGGTTCTATGAAGACCTATAAGACCTTTTAGAACTAACACCAAAAAAGATGTCCTTTTCACTATAGGGGACTGGAATACAAAAGTAGGAAGTCAAGAAACACCTGGAGTAACAGGCAAATTTGGCCATGGTGTACAGAATGAAGCAGGGCAAAGGCTAATAGAGTTTTGCCAAGAGAACGCACTGGTCATAGCAAACACCCTCTTCCAACAACGCAAGAGAAGATTCTACACATGGACATCACCAGATAGTCAACACTGAAATCAGATTGATTATACTCTTTGCAGCCAAAGATGGAGAAGCTCTATACAGTCAGCAAAAACAAGACCGGGAGCTGACTGTGGCTCAGATCATGAACTTCTTATTGCCAAATTCAGACTTAAATTGAAGAAAGTAGGAAAAACCACTAGACCATTCAGGTATGACCTAAATCAAATCCCTTATGATTATACAGTGGAAGTGAGAAATAGATTTAAGGGACTAGATCTGATAGAGTACCTGATGAACTATGGATGGAGGTTCATGACATTGTACAGGAAACAGGGAGCAAGACCATCCCCAAGAAAAAGAAATGCAAAAAAAGCAAAATGGCTGTCTGAGGAGGCCTTACACATAGCTGTGAAAAGAAGAGAAGCAAAAAGCAAAGGAGAAAAGGAAAGATATACCCATTTGAATGCAGAGTTCCAAAGAATAGCAAGGAGAGATAAGAAAGCCTTCCTCAGTGATCAATACAAAGAGATAGAGGAAAACAACAGAATGGGAAAGACTAGAGATCTCTTCAAGAAAAATAGAGATACCAAGGGAATATTTCATGCAAAGACAGGCTCAATAAAGGACAGAAATGGTATGGACCTAACAGAAGCAGAAGATATTAAGAAGAAGAAGTGGAAAGAATACACAGAAGAACTATACAAAAATGATCTTCACAACCCAGATAATCACAATGGTGTGATCACTCACCTAGAGCTGACATCCTGGAATGTGAAGTCAAGTGGGCCTTAGGAAGCATCACTACAAACAAAGCTAGTGGAGGTGATGGAACTCCAACTGAGCTATTTCAAATCCTAGAAGATGATGCTAGGAAAGTGCTGCACTCAATATGTCAGAAAATTTGAAAAACTCAGCAGTGGCCACAGGACTGGAAAAGGTCAGTTTTCATTACAATCCCAAAGAAAGGCAATGTCAAAAAATGCTCAAACTACCACACAATTGCACTCATCTCACAAGCTAGTAAAGTAATACTCAAAATTCTCCAAGCCAGGCTTCAGCAATATGTCAACTGTGAACTTCCAGATGTTCAAGCTGGTTTTAGAAAAGGCTGAGGAACCAGAGATCAAATTGCCAACATTGCTGGATCATGGAAAAAGCAAGAGAGTTCCAGAAAAACATCTATTTCTGCTTTATTGACTATGTCAAAGCCTTTGACTGTGTGGATCACAAGAAACTGTGGAAAATTCTGAAGGAGATGGGGATACAAGACCACCTGATCTGCCTCTTGAAAAATCTGTATGCAGGTCAGGAAGCAACAGTTAGAGCTGGACATGGAACAACAGACTGGTTCCAAATAGGAAAAGGAGTACGTCAAGGCTGTATATTGCACCCTGCTTATTTAACTTCTATGCACAGTACATCATGAGAAACGCTGGGCTAGAGGAAGCACAAGCTGGAATCAAGATTGCCAGGAGAAATATCAATAACCTCAGATATGCAGATGACACCACCCTTATGGCAGAAAGTGAAGAAGAACTAAAGAGCCTCTTGATGAAAGTGAAAGAGGAGAGTGAAAAAGTTGGCTTAAAGCTCAACATTCAGAAAACGAAGATCATGGCATCTGGTCCCATCACTTCATGGCATATAGATGGAGAAACAGTGGAAACAGTGGCTGACTTTATTTTTTTGGGCTCCGAAATCACTGCAGATGGTGATTGCAGTCATGAAATTAAAAGATGCTTACTTCTTGGAAGGAAAGTTATGACCAACCTAGACAGCATATTAAAAAGCAGAGATATTACTTTGCCAACAAGGTTCATCTAGTCAAGGCCATGTTTTTTCCAGTAGTCATGGATGGATGTGAGATTGGACTATAAAGAAAGCTGAGCACCGAAGAATTGATGCTTTTGAATTGTGGTGTTGGAGAAGACTCTTGAGAGTCCCTTGGAATGCAAGGAGATCCAACCAGTCCATTCTAAAGGAGATCAGTCCTGGGTGTTCATTGGAAGGACTGAGTTTGAACATGAAACTCCAATATTTTGGCCACCTGATGCGAAGAGCTGACTCATTTGATAAGACCCTGTTGTTGGGAAAGATTGAGGGCAGGAGGAGAAGGGGACGACAGAGGATGAGATGGCTGGATGGCATCACCGACTCGATGGACATGGGTTTGGGTGGACTCCAGGAGTTGGTGATGGACAGGGAGGCCTGGAGTGCTGCGGCTCATGGGGTCGCAAAGAGTCAGACACTGCTGAGCGACTGAACTGAACTGAACTGAAATTAACCAGGTTTAAGTGTCTATGTGCTACAGGATTTCATTTTTATGCAGTTCTAAAACATGTAAACTTAGCTCATGGTAGAAAAAAAGTCAGGACAATCATTGCCTGGGGTGGTGAAGTAGTGATTAAGAAGTTGCATCATGGAACTTAGTAGAATAATAGGGATGTTCTGTGCCTGTATAAGGGTTTAGAGTGCAGAGGTTCTTGCATTTTTGGATATGAGAATAGTAAGTACACAGATGTTGAACTCTTGTTAGTGATTTCCATAATATTTCTTAGTGATATCATAATCCATAATGGTATGTAAAATATTTCAGGATAAGTGTACAAATATCTGCAACTTATTGAAATGAATAAAAAATTAGATGACTGATGAATGGAAATGTATTTAAAAATAGGCTAGCATAGTAAAATGTAAATGGCAGGATCTCATTGGCAGGTATATGGATTGGATGTCCACTATAAAATACTTTCTACTTTTTCATGTGGTGAATTTTTCATAATAAAATGTCATGGAAAAGAGTATCTTAAAACACAAAGAAAGTGGTCCTTGATAGGACAATTTGATTTAGACATTAATTTTCAACCAAATTTATCTAAAAATTCATTGCAATTCTAATCAAAATAACAACAGAATTCTTCAAGGAAATTAGTGTGTTCTTTAACAAGATAACATAAACACCCATATAATTACTGGCAATTATTAATAAATGACAGAAAAATATTAACTTATACATAATCAAGAAATAAGACATTAATTTTTGTCATCAATTTCTGTGATTTTTATTTTTTTAATGTTTTAATCACTTCTTTTTTACTGAAATATACTTAATTTACAATTTGTGTAAGTTTCAAGTGTACAGCAAAGCCATTCAGTTACACATATATTCAGATTCTTTTCCCTTATACGTTATTACAAAATATTGAGTATAGTTCCCTGTGCTATACATTAGGGCCTTGTTTACCTATTTTATATATAGTATTGTATATCTTGGAGAAGGCAATCGCACCCCACTCCAGTACTCTTGCCTGGAAAAGCCCATGGCCGGAGGAGCCTGGTAGACTGCAGTCCATGAGGTCGCTAAGAGCTGGACACGACTGAGCGACTTCACTTTCACTTCTCACTTACATGCATTGGAGAAGGAAATGGCAACCCACTCCAGTGTTCTTGCCTGGAGAATCCCAGGGACGGGGGAGCCTGGTGGGCTGCCATCTATGGGGTCGCACAGAGTCGGACACGACTGAAGCGACTTAGCAGCAGCAGCAGCAGTGTATATCTGTTAATCTGAAACTCCTAATTTATCTCTCCCCTCTCTACCCCATTATCCACTTTGATAACCATAAGTCTATTCTTTATGTAAATAAGTTCATTTGTATCATCTTTTTAGGTTTCACATATAAATGATATCATTTGGTATTTGTCTTTTTCAGAATTACTTCACTTAATATGATAATCTCTAGGTTCGTCCATGTTGCTGGAAATGACATTGTTTCATTTATTTTTACAGCTGAGTAATTCCATTGTCTATATACCACACATCTTCTTATCCATTCATCTATCAGTGGACATCTAGGCTTCTTCCATGTCTTGGCTATGGCAAATAGTGCTGCTATGAACATAGGGGTGCAGGTGTCTTTTTCAAATTATGGTTTTCTCCCACAACCCCCAGGAGTGGGATTGCAGAATGGTATGGTAACTGCTCTTAGCTTTCTCAGGCACCTCCACGCTGTTCTCCATAGTGGCTGTACCAATTTGCACTCCCACCAGCCGTGTAGGAGGATTCCTTTTCCTCTACATCCTCTCCAGCAAGAAATAAGACATAATTTTTAAAAATAATTAAGAAACAAACAATGTGAGGATCACAGGCCAAGACTATGAACTAGCTGACAAAAAAGCACCATAAGCTAGGAAATGTCTATCACAGCCTCACTGGTGAGAACAATGCAGTCAGTATCAGTTTTCCTCCTTCCGAGCAGCAGAAATGAATGGATGTGAGAATCATCTTGGAAGATAAGAAACACGGGCCCTCACACTGTGGCAGGGATGTGACCTTTGTGCCCTCCCCCATCCACCCGCCACTTTTCTCTTATGAGAGGTGCATCCTGTGTCCCAGCCTGTCCTAATCCGCAGAATCTCCCCTAGAGAAACTGTCCACCAGCCTAACAAAGTGGCCACTGTGGATGTGGGAAACAACAGGAATTCCCACAGACAGAGAGCAGGAGAAAGACCATCAGGGAAATGTAAAACACGCTGACACTGTTAATTAAACATGTCAAGTTCAATATTAATTTATGTGAAAAAGGGAACAAAAGTGAGACGGTGTGTTTCCCTACCTCAGCGCAATGGCCAGTGTTTATGAGGCTGCAGGGGGACACGGATAAGCAGACACTGCTTGGCTGACCAACACAGTGTCTGTGCCACTGCTCAGAACTTTGGGAGATGAAGCAACGGCCTGTCCAGGAAATGAGGAATCCACAGCCACTGCTAACCTCAAACACAGGGGCTGAAAAGAGTGATTCTCATGGACCTGTGAGGTCCAGAGGAGAAAAGATGCTGCATTAGCAAGAGAGGCCTGAGTTCACAGCCAGAACTTGCCTGCAGCTAGGTGAAGACCAGTGAGCCAGGTTCTGAGCCTCAGTTTCCTCATCTCTGAAGTGGGTCTGAGAACCCCACACTCCCACCCCATGGTGGAGGGTCCCCAAGGCTCCATGAGCATACATTTCATAGACTGTAGCTGGTGATGCAGTTATGGGTGGTGCTGAGATTTCAGGGTAACTACCTCCCTGTTTGGGCTTCCCAGGTGGCACTAGTGGTAAAGAACCCACCTGTCAATGCAGGAGACCTGAGACAAGGGTTCGATCCCTGGGTTGGGAAGATCCCCTGGAGGAGGGCATGGCAATCCACTCCAGTAGTCTTGCCTGGAGAATCCCATGGAGAGAGGAGCCTGGCAGGCTATAGTCCATGGGGTTGCAAAGAGTTGGACATGACTGAAGTGACTTAGCATGCACGCACCCACTTCCCTGTTTCAAATGTTCTTGGGACATCAGGGTCCTGGCAGCTCCGGCAGAACAGTCTGTACACTTACTCTGCCTCCCATCGTCCTGTAAGGTCATCATATCTGAAAGCAACTATCAATGTTTTTATGGCTTTTTCCCTAACACTCAACATGGAAAATACAACCGTTTTCCAGCCCAAAGCAAGCACATTGCCATCCCTGTGTGAAGTCTAGCCAACTTCTAGCAAATTTAGCAAAGACATATGTTTGCCCAATTTATAGCCTGGATTCTTACATAACGGAAGCCCACAAAGAATGAGAAAATGGTTTGAGGAAAGCAGATACTTACTGAAAGTTATGATTTGGGCTGTGTGTTGGACCTAAAAGGAAAAAAAAAAAAAGACAAGTTATTAATACTTCATGATTTGGAATAAATTTTTTTTCCAATCTGGCCCGTGGTAAAGGCAACCACAGCCCAGGGTGCTCATTTGTGGTGAGCCATCTTCAGCCTCCAGCTCTGCCCCTGCCCAAGATTATATGCCAGGGATGGCAAAAACCACTGAGGATGGAAGGGGTGCTCTCTGTTGATGCAGAAACATCGGGAGATATTTTGGGAATTTTTGCTGTCTTTTCTTTCTTCTCATCCAACCTTGACTCACAAGATCTGTCTTACTCACTGGTGACAAAATGACTGGGGCATTGTAGGGACCTCCTCATAACTAGGATGAAAGGAATACACTTCTGTCTGCCAGCTGATTGCTTTGTGCCACCTGTGATAAGCACAAGAGTACAGAATCGTCCTCACCTTCTGTTCCCCACCCATCCTCTGGGTTGGGTGGGGTTTCTGTGGGTGGGTTGGTGCCTGTCTGGATCGCCTGGGCCTCCCCCGTGGGGGTGACCTCCTGACACACAACATGTCTGGCATTATTTTCTGCACTCCAGGTTTATAGACCCCTCCATCTGCGTCTATTTTCTTTTATTACTAGTAAATGGGTAACAGGTTAAGCTGGGGACCTCATGCACAATGAGAAAGGCCTCGGGGAAGGGTTTTATTGATTTCCTCTCTGTTGCCTGTGTGTGTGCAGTTTCAAACTGCAAATTAATCTGTGCTCAGTGGCTGGGGACCTTCCTATTTGATAAGCAATGTGCCGGGGGCCGTGCCCACTCACCAAGTCGCACAAACAGGACGCCGGTGGCAGTGATGGTCTTCACCCCATTGGTGGCCACACACTGGTAGTAGCCGGTGTCCGTCGTGTCCAGGTCCTGGATCCGCAGCCGGGAACCGTATTCCGTCTTGCGGATGATGACGCGCCGCGGCTCCTGAACCACAGGGGCGTCGTTCTTCAGCCACCGCACGCTGGGCGGCGGGTTTCCGGCCACCTTGCAGTGCAGAATCGCTGTCTGGCCTTGGACTATGGTGATATTGTTAACTGGCTCCAGAAAATTCAGAAAGTACCCTGCAAAGGAGAAGAATCAGAGAAGAGCAGATGTCAGTGAGAACAGGGAGAAAGGGCTCCCTGGGGCGCCTTCTAGGAATTGCTTGGGGGAGGTTCTGACTGTCACATACAAACCTTTCACTCTCCTTATTGGCTCAATGGGGGTAATTATATTCTAGAATGTTGCCTCCAACACTGAAGGAACAAATAGGGAACGGGCTGCTCCTAAAGAAACACAGGGTTAGGTTCCTGATTGCCTCTGCTCACAGCATTCTCACCAACTGATCAATAAAGAACCTTGTTTTAGAGTGCTTCAGTTTAAAGACACTTTATTTAATAAGTACTGTTGATTCATTAACATTGAGCTCACAACCAACAGCCCTATAACTTGCTCTGGAAGAAGCTTATCTAACACACATGCTTTCACCCTAAGGCACATCTTGTGTTTACAGCACCAGACAGCACCTCTGCACCATTATTGGGAGCATTTTAAAGAGCCAATCACCAACAAAAAGCACAAAAATGGAAATACATGGGACTAAACAGACCATGGAAAGGACATTTGTTTACAGTATGAGCTGGGGCATTAGACAGAGTGTTGTTTTGTACAAGCTCATCAGGGAACATGTGCATCAGCAATTTAAAATTTTGACTGCTGTAGGCATGTCTATGGAGAAGGCAATGGCACCTCACTCCAGTACTCTTGCCTGGAAAACCCCATGGACGGAAGAGCCTGGAAGGCTGCAGTCCATGGGGTCGCTGAGGGTTGGACATGACTGAGTAACTTCACTTTCACTTTTCACTTTCATGCATTGGAGAAGGAAATGGCAACCCACTCCAGTGTTCTTGCCTGGAGAATCCCAGGGATGGGGGAGCCTGGTGGCTGCCATCTATGGGGTCGCACAGAGTCAGACACAACTGAAGCGACTTAGCAGCAGGCATGTCTATGAATGCTGTGAGAATTTATTTCGGGGCTACAGACACATTTTAGGTTATAATTAAACTTGAAACTACAGAATCTGCAAATAATGAGGATCATATTCTCTCTGCAAGCATTAAATCTAATCTAACCTCACTAATTTACTAAGCAAATTCATGCTCAGAAAGTCTATCCTCTTTCCTACCACACCATCAAGCACAAGTCACAATAAGGAAATGAGAAGAAGAAAGTGTGTGACAAAACAGAGATATCCTCACAAACAAGCGAATTATTGGTCTGAACAGAAGAAAAATAACAAGGCTGAGTGTTGCTGAAGGCTCTGTACCACTGCACCCAGGGCAGAAGCAGGAAGAAACCATCCCAGGTTCGAATTCAAAAGGGAAAACAGACCCTAAAGGTACCCGAAATACAGAGCAAGTGAGGCTGGAAATGCTGCCCTGGAATGTAGGGCCCCATTCAATCACAGTCAGGAGCTCTCAGCTAGTGACACAAACCATGGGGAACAAGAGGAAGTGAAACAGACAGCAGTTGGGAAGGATTTGTGCATGTGTGTGTGTGTGCATGTGTGTGTGTGCATATGCTGTTAGTCAGGGGCTGGAGAGATACTCTCTGTTAAGATAAACATGCACACTAAAATTCCATAACACCAAAAAACCCACTAAGGCTAGACAGACAAGACAATCAATCCTCAGGAGATGAGATCACTGCAGACAAACTAAGACATCAGAGCAATCTGAAAAAGACTATAAAGGATAGTACTGTTCTAAATCTTTTGTCTTGATTTCTGGTTGGTCTCTTTTTTGTTTTATTTAATGAAGTAAAAGATTGAAAGATGGCACATATCTATATTACTAATTTAACTGGATGAAAAATTATAGGATTTCTAGTGGACCCTGGGGATAAGTTTCACAGGCTGGGTGAAGAAGATAGGAAGAAGCTGTAAGAGGCAGGAGGCTGTGAATTTCAAAATGAAGATAGTTTCCCTTCACAAGACAGAGTGGATAGATATCTGTGTAGAGAGGTGTCACTAACTAGTGCTGATTCAGTTCAGTTCAGTTCAGTCGCTCAGTCGTGTCCGACTCTGCGACCCCATGAATCGCAGCACGCCAGGCCTCCCTGTCCATCACCAACTCCTGGAGTTCACTCAGACTTACATCCATCGAGTCAAAAGTCTGACACTGTTTCCACTGTTTCCCCATCTATTTGCCATGAAATGATGGGACCAGATGCCATGATCTTAGTTTTCTAAATATTGATTATTATTTGTGATTATTATTAACAACATTATTAGGTTCAACCTTTATTTTCTGCTAGCCAACCCCCTTTTAATGCAGTGAATTAAGTTGTACAAGAGAATTCTTGTTGATGACACAAAGCCAGAAGGTAACTGAAATGTTAATGACAAAACCCTGGAAAGAGGCTCAATCAAGCAGGTAACATTCTGGATGTCATGGTTGTTCACTAACCACACAGGCTCAACTTGGGGAGACCTGCATTCCTGCTGAGGCTCCTGCACTAGATCCTGCATTTTTGAAAACAAAATGAGATCTGATCTGACAGTCCGAAGCAGTTGCTATGGTATAATCTAGGCTGCCCAAATTATAGCAAACACGTCGTTTCACTGCGTTCTGGCCAGAACCCAAGTAGTTACAAGTTGTTTAAGATTCAAATGTTTCATTAAGGTCTCATAACACTAAAAAGCACAGTAGGGCATATAAAATCATCATCAAATCATAACTTAAAATAGCAAATGACATATTAGATTAAAATCACCATGATCTCTTCTTTCTGGTACAAGTTTAATTATAATTCTCATCTCTACACTGATGACAGTTTTTCCAAAGGCCTTTGACAGTCCATGGCTTCCTGGGAGACACAGAAACAGCAGTGTAAGGATCTGTGTCTCCAAGCTGACTAGCAAAAATCAAAAAGGAGCAGGCCTAGGGTTCTGAGGCATCTGTTTGGCTGCTGCTGCTGCTGAGTCACTTCAGTCATGTCCGACTCTGTGCGACCCCATAGACGGCAGCCCATCAGGCTCCCCTGTCCCTGGGATTCTCCAGGCAAGAACACTGGAGTGGGCTGCCATTTCCTTCTCCAATGCATGTAAGTGAGAAGTGAAAGTGAAGTCGCTCAGTCATGTCCGACTCTTAGTGACCTCATGGACTGCAGCCTACCAGGCTCCTCCGCCCATGGGATTTTCCAGGCAAGAGTACTGGGGTGGGGTGCCATTGCCTTCTCCGATCTACTTGGAGGACTGGCTTAAAAGCAATTCTGCCACCACCTTCCTCCATTTTTAGGATATTTGCATACATCAGTTTGGGACATCTCCACTGATCATCTAAATATCTTGAAAGATATAGGAAGAACTTCTTCAATGTGGAAAAAAAATTATTAGTCAAGAAAGAGAAGAAAGGGAGAGAACCACTCAGAGAAGAAAGTTAAGAAGAGGGTTCCTTTTGTACAACTTATAGAAGGAAACCTGGGGAGAGTTCGAGAGTCCAGTTACACTATATACAGACTCCCATGGTCTACTTCTTTTCAAGAATATCTTTTTTTTTTTTTTTTTTTCACATTGAAGGAGTACGAAAACCTGAAATCCTTCTCCGCTCCAGTGAACAGCTTCTCCTACACCCCTGATTGATAATTGATGGTGGTTTAGACCTAGTCTTTCTTCCAGGAAGGCTCCTTTTCTGAGAAATGCAGAATAGGGAAGATGACCTCCTTCCTGGTTTGCCTTTCATGTGGGCACAGAGAGTGTGATGTTAACCCTGACCCACCGGGTGGGGCACTGTGAAACCATCTACAGTAAGTCCCCTACATTGGAACCTTCAAGTTTCAAACTTTCAAAGATTTGAACGTGCATTCGCATGTCTAATTATGTAAGCTAGTTCACGTATCTGGCATACACTGTCACATGCATGCATCCTCTACAAGTGGTTGCGCTTTTGTGACTTTACTGTGTAGAACTGTATAGAGTACAGTGGTATTATCTTTATTTCAAGCCCAGGATGTCCGGAAGCAAGTGCAGAAACAGTGGTGATGTAGCTGGTACTACTGTATTTTCCAGGTACTGTACTGTAAGGTTGAAAATGTTTTCTTTATTTTTTGTGCTTATTTGTTTTTATGTATTATTTATATAGAAAATATTATAAACCTATTACAGTACAGTATTATACAGTATCATATAGCCGATTGTATTAATTGGGTACCTAGGCTAACTTTTTTGGACTCATGAATGAATTGGACTTATGAGCATGCCCTAGGAACAGAACTCATCTGTATGTAGGGGACTTACTGTACACGAGTCAGATGGCTTAACCAGGGATGGTGCCAGTATTTCCCTTTTTGATGCTTAATCAACTCTAGCTAACAAGGACTGGAGAAATCCATTTGTGCTGGAATCAAGCACCTTACACAGTTGATTTAATCTTTAAAGCACTCTTGATTATTTCTGTTTAATTTATCAGTTTATAATTGATAAATTATATCAATTTATCTTGATTATATCTATTTATGAAATATCCGTAATAGGTAAATCCAGAGACAGAAAACAGATTAGTAGTTGCCAGCGGCTGGGGAAGGGGAATTTAAGGAGTAACTCTAAATGAGTATAGGGTCTCCCTTTGGGGGTGATGAAAATATCTGAAACTAGAAAGTAATGATGGCTGCATAACATTAAAAATGTAATCCCTAGGTCAGGAAATGTCTCCTGAGGAGGGATGGGCATGGTGAGACCAGGTGAACAAACCAGGTAAAAGCAGGTAGAGGGGAGGTGGAGATGTCAGGCAAAGGGGAAGAGGGCCACACTCCTGGAAGCATCCTTTCAAAAGTACTAGCCATCACCCTCAGCTTTGCTCAGACCTAGGGTAAGACTTCCTCTGATTTTCTCCCACCCTGCGGTGCCCAATATATGTGGATCCTCTTCACTCTCAACCAGATGAACACTCACTCCTGAAGTCACAGCTTCCTCAATTTACAGAAAATGAAGGGGAAGCTAGTGAAGTGATCTAGTCCACATGTGGAGTTCTTGACAACTCTTCTCCATTCTATACCATCTAAACCAGTGGGGTTCGACGATGACTTCACATTGGGGTCACCTGGAAGCTGCTAAAAATATCCACCTGCGTATCATGCAACTAAGTGCCTGGGAATTTGTCTAAAGCTCTAAGTGTGCAGCCTAGACCAAGAATCCTGCTTTGAAGGGCTGAGGGAAACGAAAAACAAAACCCATCCAAGAATGAACTTAAAGCTGACCAGAAACAACACTGAAAGCATTGCTGGAAGGGACACTGGGACTGGAAAGAATGCTCCTAAGTGACCAGCACCTACATCTGGGGAGTTCCAAGTACAACAGCATTTAAAAGGCCTGTCCAGCTGGGAATGGACAAAATGAAGGATCTCCACAGATATCATCCATGTCCCAACCCAGGCCTGAAATCAGCCTCCTTTATGCTCTATGGGAAACTCAGAGACCAAAACCATGGGCGGATAGATAACATGGCAACTTCATACATTCATAGCTCCATCCCTAGGCAGGTGAATAATAATGAGCCCTCAGGAAGAAATCAGAAAGACAAATAATGAAGAAAATCTAATTTATACCCATGGTATCAAGGCTTCTGGTTCTTGATTCTGGTTCAAGGTTCTCTCCCTATCTATAATTTCCCCTACTTTGAAGGGGAGTGTCCCTTGCTTTTCCTAAAACACATCCATTCAACTGATCCCTCATTGTGCAGTCAGCCAAGAACCTCTTGTCCTCGGATCTTTTCTATCTCTCATGGGTCAATTCTGTGCCAGAAAGTTACCTCTACAAAGGGCATTCTCCCATCAAAACAGCCTCTATTCATCTCTAACCTTACCCCTAAGACCACTGATCTTGGCCTGCTGCTATGGCAACATCTTTTTGTTTTTATATTAAGATGACAGAAATACATTTTGACATCAAGAATAATAAATGTTACTTTGGGGGCATATTTCTCAATTTCAAGGCAGTCTTTCAGATTCAATTTAGAATTATCCTGATAACTTCCACTTAAAAACTGGGATGTTGATGGAGAGATAAGTGCATTTATTATGGGAAAACTATTAGATTTCCACATATTGTACAAATTTCCTACTTTTGCTGTAATACATTAGCACAAACTTAGTAGTGTAACACAACACAAATACACTGTCACACAGTTCTGCAGATTAGAAGTCCAAAAATCAAGGTGTTCAGTTCAGTTCAGTCGCTCAGTTGTGTCTGACTCTTTGCGACCCCATGAATCGCAGCATGCCAGGCCTCCCTGTCCATCACCAACTCCCGGAGTTCACTCAGACTCACGTCCATCGAGTCCGTGATGTCATCCAGCCATCTCATGCTCGGTCGTCCCCTTCTCCTCCTGCCCCCAATCCCTCCCAGCATCAGAATCTTTTCCGATGAGCCGACTCTTTGCATGAGGTGGCCAAAGTACTGGAGTTTCAGCTTCAGCATCATTCCCTCCAAAGAAATCCCAGGGCTGATCTCCTTCAGAATGGACTGGTTGGATCTCCTTGCAGTCCAAGGGACACTCAAGAGTCTTCTCCAACACCACAGTTCAAAAGAAGATGCTATTTCTTTTGCAGGCTCTGGGAGAGTCTTTTCCTTGCCTTTCCCAGCTTTTGGAGGCCACCTGCATGCCCTGGCTCATGGTGCCTTCCTTATATCACTCTAACTTCTGTATCCATTATCAACAAGTGGCTCTGACCTTCCTGTCTTTCTCTTACAAGGACCTCTATGATTACAATGGGCCATATGGATCATCTAGGATCATTTCCATACCAAAATCCTGAACTGAGCTCCATCTGCACAGTCCCTGTCCTATGAAATAAGGTGACACATTTCCAGGTTCAGGGATTAGGACATGGACATCACTGATAGGCCATTATTCTGTCCCTTGTGTGTATTTTTCTTTTACCTTGCCACTTTACTGAACTACCTTAGTTATGATAGTTTCTGAGTTGATTGTCTAAGATTTTCTTTGCAGATATCATTTTCTTCAAATAACAATAATATAGCCTTTTAGCTTCTAAAATTCATACTGCTTATATCTCCTCTTGCTTCCTATTCAATATTAATGATTTCTGAGCTAACAATTTTTAACACTGAAATGTTGCAGAGAAAAATACAGATATTAACACACTAGCATGCATGTATACAACATCAAGATTTTACACAAACATTTTACCATATTTGACTTTGTTGTTGTTGTTCAGTCACTAGGTCATGTCTGACTCTTTGCAACCCATGAACTGCAGCACACCAGGCTTCTCTGTTCATCACTATCTCCCAGAGTTTGCTCAAACTCATGTTCATTGAGTCAGTGATGCCATCCAACCACCTCATCCTCTGTTGCCCCCTTCTCCTCTTGCCCTTAATTTTTCCCAGCATCAGGGTCTTTTCCAATGAGTCAGTTCTTCACATCAGGTGACCAAAGTATTGGAGCTTCAGCTTCAGCGTCAGTCCTTCCAATGAATATTCAGGACTGATTTCCTTTAGGATGGACTGGCTTGATCTCTTTCCAGTCCAAGGGACTCTCAAGAGTCTTCTCCAACACCACAGTTCAAAAGCATCAATTCTTCGGCTCTCAGCCTTCTTTATAGTCCAACTCCCACATCCATACATGACTACTGGAAAAACCATAGCTTTGACTATATGGACCTTTGTCAAAGTGATGTCTCTCCTTTTTGATACCCTGTCTAGGTTTGTCATAGCCATTCTTCCAAGGAGCAAGTGTCTTTTAATTTCAATGCTTCAGTCACCATCCGCATTGATTTTGGAGGCCAAGAAAATGAAATCTAACACTGTTTCCATATTTTCCCCATCTATTTGCCATGAAGTGATAGGACTGGATGCCATGATCTTAGTTTTTTTAATGTTGACTCACAGTAATTAAAAAATAAGACATTCTGAAGTGTAACTAAAGCACACCCTTCCCTTATTTCTCCAGAGAATGAGTATGCACTATTCCAATGCATATTTATATCATTTTATATTTATAGAATTTCCCCTGAAAGACCTTCTTTGCTATTTTTTTTTTCACTGAAAGTCAGCTTGGGGTTTCTCTGTTGATGCAGCTCATTTGTTTAATTACTTCATAATATTCTAGTGTACAAACCACAATTTATTTATCCATTTCCCAATTCAGGGGCAATAATTTGTTTCTACATTCTTGCTAGTACAGACAGTGTATAATGACGGCCTGTATATATCTCATTCTGTACATGTATGAGAATAACCTTGCAAGCACCCAACTGCATGCATTAGTGATAAGTCATAGGCATTGAAATCTTTCATTTATCTATGTCTTAAAAGTGCTTGAAACTATTTGTACTCCACTAAAAGTGAGTTAAAGTATTTCCCCTATAACTTTGCCAGCATTTGGTGTCTGCAGCTGGAGGGGGGCGGGGGTGGCTTTAAAATGTTTGCCAATATGATGGACATGAAATAGTACTATTGTTTTAGGTTGCACCTTAAGAATTCCTCATGAGCTCAAGAGTCCTTAGGAAGGTTTACTGGCCCTTGAGCCTTTCCTACTGTAATTATCTATTCAAATCTTTATATTTCTAACTTCTGCAATTGATAAATTTTCTATCTTTTTCTTTTCTAATATATGCATTAAATCAGAAATTTCCCAAGGGTTAGCAATCAAATAAGTTAATTTATTTAATCTCCATATGGTTGGTCAGACTCCACTTCTCTTATAATTTATAAATTTTGGCTATGAGTTATTAAAGGTATGCTTTAATTGCATTGCTGTCACAAAATATAGTCTAATGTGATGATAATTCTTTGATACCACTGTGATTTGCGTTATAGCCTAGTACACTCAGCTCCTGAAATGCTCCACACTGAATGGCAAGAATGTATTTTCTCTAATTGTTCAGTGCAGGGGTTTAGATATGCCCAAAAGATTAAACTTGTCAATTTGTTGCTCAAATTTTTAAAAATACTTAGTTTCAATCAGGGAGTGACCATGCGTTTGTGTGTAGTTTGACTCTTTGTGACCCTAAGGACTCTAGCCCAGCAGTCTCTCTGTCTATTGGATTTCCCAGGCAAGAATACTGGAGTGTGTTGTTATTTCCTTCTGGTCCCCTAGACGGATTGGTCCCTAGGTTGAAGACAGAGGACGTAAAGGACGTAACGTCCGTCTAAGAAACGAACGATTCAGTAGCCCTTTGGAAATCAAAGTTACTCTATGTACGATTGACTATGATATATACAGTTTATCGGTAATAATTAAGACACCCCAACTCAAACATATAACCTTGGATTCAAGGACCCACGTTATTTGAAGTTCAAGTAATGTAGTAGATCAGAAATATAGTGATAAATTCCGAGAACACGGATTTTTTGGTAAAACAGTCTACAATTATATCAATGGAGTCTCATAAAAACCAATTACATCAAGATGAGACATAAAAATTGAAAATTACTAAAAATGCCAATATATGATCTGTATTCCCGAAGGGTCCACCGAGTTACCCATTTCTTAGGTGGACGTTACGTCCTCTACGACCAAGTTAGGGACTCAGCCCTTCTAGGGGACCTTCTTCCGTACGCTTGGGTGGGGTCAGAAGAACGGACCTCTTAGGGTACCTGTTTCCTCAGACCGCCCGATGTCAGGTGTCCTAACGTCTCAGTCTGTGCTGACTTCGTTGTCCTGTACGTGATCTGTTCTTAAAACATTTGTTGTATATTAACTTGTACGATTAAATTTTCAGATATGCACAATTGGATGCTCTAACAATTGACTTTCTAAAATAAAATTTTCGCAATTAAAACGAAAAATTAAGAAGGAAGGACAATTCTTCTGTTTTTCTCCCTTTATTCTCCCTTTACTTATTCAAAAGTTACACTTAAGTAGTTAGCTTTATTACTTTTTATAAGCATACCTAATTCGGCAAAGGTTCCCAAATACAACGAAATACAAACACCTCGAAATGCTGTGAGCTGCAAACACCACCCCAACCACCAGAGCTTTGAATTATTGCTTCCCAATGTTTAGTTACACTCCATTTGTAAGCTCCTAGTGGTCCTTATTACAGATGATTTTCAATAACAAAGTTTATTTAGATTTGCCAACTTGGTTAACAAGTTCTTTCCTTGCCAACACTGCCTGCATCTCATTCATTTCCCCCCAGGTTCAACAGAGCTCTTCCTGATTCACATTTGCTCTTTGTGTAAAAAAAAAAGGTTGTAAACACTCTTGGTCATGGTCTAAAATTATCTGTTGCTTTCACACTTGAATGCCAGTTTAGCTGGGTACAGAATTCTAGGCTGACAATTACACCACTGCCTCTGTCTTTTGTGGTTTTGTTACAAGTCTTACCATTCCTTTGTGGATAATCTGACCTCTCCCCTCTTTGGCTGCTTTTACTATTTCCCTTGTCTTTGCCATTCCAAAGTATCACTAGCTATGAACTTATTTTTATTTTAGCCTCAACAGGCCTCAGTGTTATACCCAGCATCTGAAGATTGATGCCTTCCATGAATTCTGTAAAATCCTCCATCAGTATCTCATGAAATACTGTTTCTCCCTTCCCCCTTTATTTCTCCTTTGAAATCTCCTTCCAGATATATACTGAACTTCCTTATAAGAGCCTTCCCTGCTCTTCTACTTTTATATTTCCTATCTTTTTATAATCGTTAGCTCTGTGCCATCTACTATCCATCAAGTTTCTCATTTTATCTACTACACTTTTCATTTCTAGAAGGTCTCTTTGGTTCCATTTCAAACCCACCACTGCTCTTTCTTCCTTTACCTTTAATCCTTTCAGCTTCATTGTTTACTAACTCATCACTCATCTTGGGCCTCTCTGAGTGTACTTTGTAATTTTTCACTGCAGGGCTGGTTTTTCTGTGGGAATCCCTTGAGGACTGGGTTCCTGAAATAGGCAGTGCCAAGTTTTTATGTTAATTCTTGGGCTCTTGATTCTTCCACAACATTCTGGTAATGTAAATTTAGTTTCAGGTGCAGGTCCAAGTCTGATTTCTCATGGGAAAGCCTTCTGTTTGCCCCATCTGGAGCCAGGCTTGAGGCAAGCCCTCTCCTCGCCTTCCTGGGCTAATGGGTGAAAATCTCCTCCTCTGTCCATGGAATTCTCCAGGCAGTGGTAGCCATTCCTTTCTCCAGGGGATCTTCCCAACCCAGGGATTAGACCTGGGTCTCCCACATTGCAGCAGATTCTTTATCATCTGAGCCACCAAGGAAGCCCATATTAAGATATGAGAAATGTAAATTCCTTCATTTCCTAAAACCAAACTTGATTTTTGTCTCGACCCCTTACTTTTCCTGATTGGATTGTAATCCACCCAATTCCAGTGAAATCAGTAACTTTAGCATATTTAGTTATTTCATGTAATCTCAAAATCAGGATTTTCTACTTCTGCATATTTGCTCTAGTGTAAGCTCTTTCAGCATCAAAGCATGGAGGGATTTGATATGTCTGCAGTTGTCTTTTGCCTGTACCAGCTTTTGCTAAGGTGTCCTCGTCTTACTGGTACCCCTCTATTCCAGAGTCCATGGATGTATCCACATCTGACCCAGATAAACCTTTTCCCATGAAAACTGGGCCATTCTCTAAGGCTGCAAACAGAATGGAACACCTCAGTGGTTCCTTCCTCAGCAGCCCAGGACTGTGACAATTCTGTTTCCTTCCTAATGCTGGCTCCTGGGCGTTTCTCCAACTCTCTTGCAAATTCATCTAATCATTTACATCTTTGATGAATATGTTATTGAGCACTCGTATGTAATGTAAGTGGGAGGGTGGCCAGATAAATTTGGTCCACCATTACAACCATTATTCATTCACTGGAGGCCAAAATGAAAATAGAATGAAAGTTCTTAGAAGACTAAGCACAATACTACTTTTTCTCTTGGTGGTTAACTCCCAGCCAGCCGCTTCATCTCTCGGCTTCATTTCCTTTATGTGTGAAATACGGCATTGTCCTGGCCATTGCTAAGTTCTCCTCTAGTTCACAAAGTCTTCCTCAAGAGCTGCTCCAAATCTCTCCAGCTGCCACTGAGGCCAGGAGGAGCTAGGCACCTGTGACTGAGAATCCAGCTAAGTTGGATCTGGTCAGTCCTCCACAGCATTAAGAGAGAAGTCTTCCCTTTTGATTATCCAAAAGGGTTTCCCCTTCCTCACAGCGGTGTCACTTCAACAACTGATGCTAATGAATTCCATCTCCCTGGTGCCCCGGTCAGCTCTCTGCTCACCCCTAAACTTTGCACAGTGAGCTCAATCCAAGCATGAAAACACACGAAAGGCAGAGGTAACAGGAGAACTCATTTCCAGAGGACACCACTCCTGACCTCACAGTCAGATCAGTGATGAATGATTTTTTTACCCCAACTGACCATCCACGTATTCACTAATGTGGTTAAATGACTAAAGTGTCTGAGGACCTGCCTGTTTACCAGGTCACACTGGCTGGCCTGGGGAGGAGATAAGGAAAGCCATGTGTACCAGGGTCACAAGGTCACAGGGCTTTGACTGGTGGGAAATAAAACAACCTGCTTAGAAGGGCAGGTGACGAGGGGACCCTGAGAGTTGCACAGAGGATATAAAGCTGCTTTTCCCAGAAGGAAGTATTTATAGGCCAATAAATCAGTCAGGGGCAGTGGCAGGGGCCACGCCCACTGAGTTGTCTAGTGGTCTACATGGAACCAGTTGCAGAAAGGGTGGGAGGAGGAGCTTACCAGGGTCAGAGGAGGGTGTGAGATTAGAAAGAATGAGGATCAGAGACAATGAGAAAAATGGGGAAATGAAATTTAAAGGACCTGAGAGATGGAGAAAAGTATGTAAGAGTCTTTGGAGGAGAAGAGAGTATTGTGGCGTGAACTGTATTCCTCCAGCAAGATAGTAGGAACCTGTGAATGTGACCTTACTTGGAAACTGAGTCATTGCAGATATAATCAAATTGAGATGAGGACATAGGGATGGGCCTTAATCAAATGTCTAGTATTCTTTAAAGAGGGACATTTGAATACAGAAACAGAAAAAATCACATGAAAACAGGCAGATACTGGAATGATGTGGCCCCAAGCCTGGGAACTGCATGAACTGCCAGCAAAACAGAGAGATGTGGATGGTTTCTCCCACAGAGCCTCCTGAAGGCACGAACCCTGCCAAAACCTTGACTTTGGACTTCTGGCCTCCACAACCATGAGGACAAATTTCTGTTGTTTACGGAACTCAGTGTGTGGTACTTTGTAATGACAGTTCTTGGAAACTGCTATCGTGGGTTTGAAGAAGAAAAGTAGGAGAGGGAAGGAGGGAGGCCATTGGACAAACAGAGTCACACTGGGTTGCTGTAGTCCATGGCGTCGCAAAGAGTCAGACACACTGAGCAGCTGAACAACAAACAGTAGCACATCCTCTTAAAGGGACAGGGACACAGATACACACACACACACACACACACACACACACACACACGGAGATGGTCGGGTGCTAGAAGACAGACCTAGACCCAGAAAACCAGATGACATGGGCAGACTCAGAGAGAGAGGCACACACAAAACAACAGGCAACTGGGAGTACACCAGAGCTGCTGAACTCTTGGTGGGGGCCGTCATACAGACAGAAACACACACACAGATGCACACACCTGGGACAGATGGCAGACAAGCACACAAGAACAAGGCCAGTGCAGTTTGGTGTTCAAACCCAGTGGGTTGAGAAAGGACGACTGCCTGTCTGTCACCTTCAGTAGGGACAACAATGAACAGTCCAGCCAGGCACTGGCCAGCAGTTACCATGACTCCATCCCAGCTGAGGTGCAGGATGCAGCAGTTATCCTGAAAGAGTGAGAGGGGGACACTGAGAAGGAGAAGGAAAGAGGAAGGCTTGGGGGCCCACACTGGCCTCACCACTCCGAGAAGCAGGCTGCGTCCCTGCCCTCCCACACAGAGGGCTCTCATATGTGTATATGAGGTCCTATGCCCCCCAATCCACCTTGCACGGGACTTGTTCGCTTTGAAATCTCTCATCTGTAGATTTCAGCTTTCTCCCAACAATGTTCAGTTTGTTCAGATCTTGGGCAGCCCAATGGGCTCAGAAAATTCTGGCTGCAGGAGGATCAAGGGAGCTCAATGATCAACCTTCACCTCGAGAGTGGCCAGGGCTCAGAGCCCAGAAACTCACATTAGATTTATCCAAGGAAGTGGTGCAACATTGGACAGTCTCTGCTTACCGTCTAGGGGAGCCCCAGATTTCCATGATCAGCCAGGGGCCACTCAGAAGGGAGGTGCAGGGGCCCAGACTCACAGCTTGAGCTTGGCCCCAAGTTCCCAGCCTAAGCTAACTGTGTCTGCAAGTAGAGTGCTGTTTTCAAGTTAACCCATCAGCCTTGGAGGCCCTCACTCTCCATAAACTCCAGGAAACAATCACACACTTGCTCACACATACTCACACATGCACCAAGAATCCCAGAATAAACCAGAAATGCACCCAACACATCAATCCCTGCATCCTAGGTGGATCAGACACCCAGGAAACAGACGTCAGGCATGGTCTCCATGCCAACAGGGTGGACTCTGCTGATGACTTTGTTTTCTCTGTCCCAGGAGGTTTCAGTTCAGCACCACAACATAGCACGTCACAAATAGCAGCGGGCAGCCTGGTGAGTAAGGCACCAACTCCTGCCTTGTGATTTAGAATGCCCTTGAGATCACCTCTAATTGTAACACAGCTTCAAGTGCAGAGAGTCAGGAATTCCCCTTCTGGTTTCAGCCAGGATGATGAGCACCCTTCTCCTAAGGCAGGAAACACAACCAAGCGGGTCTATTTTTGGAGGACGCAAGACGAACAAGACGAGCACCACCAGCCCAGGCTCTCAGAAATGATCCACTGCCCACACACATTCCAAAGTACTGATTTTACAAAACTGGTTACATATGCATTTAAAATACAGCCTTGGAACAAAAGAGCAAATGGTTTCTAGGCCAAATCAACACTTTTGTACGTATAATAATAATAAATAGTGTATCTAATATAGCAAAGAATATAAAACTCCTGTTGAATACTATTACCAGAGTCCTAAGGCCAGCTTCAGTCCTAAGGATGACAGTACTTTGGCATACAGAAATTTCACGCAAACGTTTCAGCTGCAAATCACAATGCCTTTTGTATTCCGTTTTTTCCTTCTATATCAGCTCTGGGATCTCCCTCTCTGAATACCAACCACTGATTATATGTTAAGTGCTCAATCCTGGCCCAGTATGTCTAAACTCAAATGCTTTTTATGCTTGTAACTAATTCTTAGATTCTGTTTCGCTCAGCGACAGACTGCCCGCTAGCCATTTTCACCTGCCTGCAGTTTTACAGATGCATGGGCATCATAAATGGTAACTGGATTAAAGAAATAGCTCATACAGTCCATTCAACTATTATTACTCTTTATATATGATTTAAGCCAAATGTGGCCAAGTAGTAATGCTCCCTGAAGCTCTTTAAACAACAAAAAAAGTGCATGGATTAATAAGTCTGGCATTGCCAGGCCAGTTCCTTCCATCACTGAGGGTGTGAGGAGGAGGCCAGGGGAGCACAAAGGAAGAGTGGGTCCAGTCCCTTTTTGGGCAAGAGCCATAACCCATGAGGGTGGGAACCCCATGATGGATATGAGTCTCTGTAATACTAGATTGTGGGCTCAATCACACTTGTGAAAAATGACTTCAGATCTAACCACCAAAAAGTTCCTTTCTTCCTAAGAAATCTATCCTAAGGCCCAGCATGGTACATAAATTTCCAGAGCCCAGACCTCGGTCGCCATGGAGATACATCCCTACTTAGCCAAAAGAGGCCCTCTCCTCCAAACATCCTGACTCTGTGCAAGGTCACAGTGACCACAGTAGGACTGTGAGGGGGTCAATGTGGGGAAACTAACCTATATATTTACTTCATAAGATACAAAAGGGAAAATCATTATCAAGGAGCCTCCACACACAAGGCACCACCAACAGCAAGTAGATCCACACACCCTGTTTGTTCATCTGCTTTACAATTTTTCTTGGACCATAGTTGACTTAAAATGTTGTGTTAGGTTCTGCTATACAGCAAAGTGAATCAGTTATGCATCTATTTGTATCCATTCTTTTTTAGATTCTTTCCTCATATAGGTCATTACAGAATATTGAGTGGAATTCCCTGTGCTATATATACAGTAGGTCCTTATTAGTTATCTATTTTACATTTAGTAGTGTGGATATATCAATGCCATTCTCCCAATATATCCCTCCCACCCCCTTCCTTCCTGGTAACCATACATTTGCTTTCTACGACTCTATTTCTGTGAATTTAAACAACTATTCTGAGGCCAGAATGCGGAAGTTCTTTCAGGACACAGAGCAACCTCTATTCCACTCAGCTGAGACTGGTGGACTTGAGTCACTTTTGCTCAGTCTCCAGGAGACCCAGCCTTGGACACATGGAGGTGAACACATTCCTGAGGGGACACAGGGACCCTCAACATGCAGGGGGCTGAGAAATTTATGGATGTCTGGGCTCTGAATAATCCTTACAAAAAGAAGCTAAACAGAAATAAAGTGGCCGTTTTAACAGTTAATTATTATACACTGAACTGCATGTCCACAAATTTACATGTTGAAGCCTTAAACACTTGTGTGGTAGTGGTGCCTCATCTGAAGGTGAGGCCTTTGGGAAGTAATTAGGGTTAGATGAGGTCATGAGGGTGGGATCCCTATAATGGGATTTGAGTCTTTATAAGACAAGAAGAGGCCAGAGCCCACTCTCTCGCTCCCTGTGAGGACACAGCACATCTGCACTGTCTACAGACCTAGCACGCCACTAGGACCCAGCAAGGCCAGCGCCTTGACTTCAGACTTCCAGTCTTCAGGACCGTGACAAGCAAACGTCTACTGATTAAGCCACCCAGCCTGTGCTGTTCTCTTGTGGCAGCCTGAGCTGACTGAGGCAACACAGTGACAGGGGATGAAGGAAGCAAAGCACCACTTCTTCAAGTGACGGGGCTGCATCACAAGAACTGGTGTCTACTGATTTTCAAATCTAAGATGCCTACAAAGTGTGCCAAGTGAGCAGCGATCTCGGCAGTGACCTCTGGGAAAGACTGGAGCAATAAGAAAAATAACCTGCTCTTTGGTGACCTGTGGAGGAGGGCCCCTTGCCCACCTGAGGCGCTGCCTAGTCTGGACAATTACATCTGGAGAATAGCCCTAGGAGACCTTGTCAGCAGGAGACTTCATGGCCAAGCCAGGAGTCCAGGTCCTAAGGCTCTGTTCAGGCCCATAGAGCTCCCTTCAATTTCCTTCTTCCCTTCAGTGGCATCTGTCTACCCCTGCCGTCTCATCTCCCACCCACCCACCAGCTTCTGACAAGCTCCACCCAGCTTTCAAAACTGCTTCAAGAGGCATGCCACTGCACCTGACACCAAGCAGGACCCTGTGGGACTCCTGGGCACAAAAGCCTTTCTGTATCCCCCCATTTCTTGATTACAGGAAACAGGTTTCATTTAGCCTTCATGACGGGGCTTCCCTTTTGGCTCAGCGGTAAAGAATCTGCCTCCCAATGCAAGAAATACAGGTTCAATCCCTGGGTTGGGAAGATCCCCTGGAGAAGGAAATGGCAACCCAATCCAGTATTCTTGCCTGGGAAATCCCATGGACAGAGAAGTATGGTGGACACAAAAGCCTTTCTGTATCCCCCCATTTCTTGATTACAGGAAACAGGTTTCATTTAGCCTTCATGACGGGGCTTCCCTTGTGGCTCAGCGGTAAAGAATCTGCCTCCCAATGCAAGAAATACAGGTTCAATCCCTGAGTTGGGAAGATCCCCTGGAGAAGGAAACGGCAACCCAATCCAGTATTCTTGCCTGGGAAATCCCATGGACAGAGAAGTATGGTGGCTACAGGCCACGGGGTCACAAAATAGGTGGACATGACTTAGCGACTAAACATCAACAACAGCCTTCACAACCTTGCCTGAGTTCTAATGGGAAGGTTCAAACAGTTGCTAATCAGGGAAGGGAGGAGATGCAGAGACAAAGGAGGAGCTGTCAAAAAAAAAAAAAAAAAACAACAATAGTGCCACTTTGGAGTAGGGTCATTGTTCCTCCTCAAGTGGTACACATAATAATATCTTTGAGCTATTATGCAGATATTGAAATCCCCGCCAGGTAGAAGTTGACAGAATGCTGCTCACAATCATATAGATCTTGCTGCTCGCAATCATATAGATCTTAGATCAGTTGGAACCAGATTGATGGTGCTGACTCCTACTTACCTCACCACCAATCAGTCAGAACAATGTCCACAAGCTAGCTGATCACTCCCTCTTTGAACCATGAAGTTCTTTGAACCAGAAATTCCTATAGAACTTCTCACTTCACACTGCAGGTTGGGACATGTAGTCTTAAGGACATTAGCCTGCTGTGGCCCCCTTTGCCTGGCAAAGCAATAAAGTTATTCTTATCTACTTCACCACAAATCCTGTCTCTGAGATATGATTCAGTGTTGGGGTACAGAGGTGGAATTCAGCTTTACACCCACCCATGGGGCAGCACTGGGCCATGGGAGACCCTGACCATCCATTTCAGCAGCCAAGCCTTGAGTAGAGTGGCACAGTGAGTCACTCTGCATGGTACTCTGAAAACACATTCAAATGTCTGCATTCAAAGAACACTTCACAGTTTACCTTTCAGAGTTGGAACAGGGCTGTCATGTCCATCCAGTTGTCCCAAAGGGTCATTTGAGTCAGGAACTTCCGCTTGCCCTGGGCAAAAGAGCACAGCACACACATTAATGAGATTTCCCTTCAGGGCCTTTATTCTGTTTTTCATGCAAAGACAATAGTGTTTTAGCAAAACTGCCCAGTGTTTATAGAACACCTAGTGGGATAAGGTGTTTCAGTAACATTCACAGGGCTTTTGTAGCATCAGATTTGATCCAAAAGCAAAAGTGATTCCTGCAATTTTGCAATCATTTTGCAGTCCCAGGCAGAATGCAAATACTTTACAGCAGGTATGAAGGAAGCAAACATGTGGCCCAAGTTTCATTTTGGGAAAGAGAGAGATTAAAACACCAGCTGGCAAAATTAAACACTTCTGGAGCCAGAGTCAGCAGGTGGTCCTTCAGATACAGGCCCGTTATAATTCTGAATAAATTCAGAATTGGAGAGTTTCTTCAGCAGCTCATTCCCCCTTGCCCACCCTAGCCCCCAGACTCATTAGCGGCCAACAGCCAAGAACTGATCTACCCAATAAGCATAAAGACAGAAGTTTCTCATCTTTATGGGAATAGCAACCTCACTCCCTCAGAGACTGTGTCAGTGGAAGCAGTCACTCCCAGAGTCATAAACACCAAGGGCAAGAGCAGGGCTGGTCTGCTCAAGTGAGAGTATGGCACAAAGTCATGGGCCCCCTGTCCAGCAATGCCAGGAGGGATGGGTAGGTGTGACTGATGACAGAGAAACCATTTGGGGCCTCATATAGTCCTTTCTCCATATCCCAGTGCAGTTTACTTTGAAGACTTTCACCCCATACCTTGGCCTTGACTGGGGACCCATTGGTTGGAGGTGGGGGGGTGAGGGTAGAAATGGCAAAGCCATGTGTTGTCAGGGTGACTCTGACAACACATCTGGATGAATCTGGGTTGACAGTATCCAAGAGCGGGACACACACGTGATAGCAAATGGCGCGCTTAGAAAGAAGGAAACCCCGATACGTACTGCAACATGGGTGGGTTATTCTGAGTGAAATAGACACAGAAAAACAAACCCTGTGAACTACTGGAGGAGTCAAATTCATAGACAGAACACAGAATAGTGGGTGACAGGTTGCCAGAGGAGGCAGAATGGGCAGGTAAGTGTCTGATATGGACAGAGTTTCATTTTGGTAAGATGAGAAAATTCTAAAGATGGATACTGGTGATGGTTGTACAACAAGGTGAATGTACTTGATGCCACTGAATTGTGCATTTAATAATGGTTAAGATGAAAAATTTTGTGTGTTTACCACAAAAGTTAAAAACAATTATTATTAAAAAGGCAGTTTATAATTCAATATTGGGTCATCCAACTTGTCTCCCTTAAATGAGAGGTGAGAATTAACAAAGCATCCAGACACTTCAGGAACCACCCCCAACCCTTAAGATGAGGCCTTACTCAAAAAACTGGAGACCTAAAAGTGAAGTACAAGTGATCTTCAGACAGAATTCAGGTACACAAGATGCTTTAAGTTATTTAGCTCAACGAACACTGGCCGGTTTACACTCACAGGTACCCATGTGTCTAAGTTGATCTTCTCTGCCCACTTGTTTCTAAATCCCAGGACATGCAAGTTGACAACATCAACTTACAACGCCCTTAGAATTCAGGCCCAATTCCAAGCAACCAAGAGAGGAGATTATTTCTGAAATGGGCCCATGGCTTTTCACATTCAGTTACGGAAAATTCCTTCTTTCTATCACTGCTAGTCCAAATTTACCCATGGGTCAGAAGTCACACATTCACACCATCTTTCATAAAACATTCCTTGATCAACTTTTCAGAAGTAACTACTTTATTCTCTAAAACTATCCCCTGAACCATACACCTCTCCTATGGCAATCATATCATCCCCTGAATCAATAGTTGCATACATTTTAATTCTCCTCAAGGGACTGTAAACAGCTGGAGGGTATCAGCTGCTGCATCTCTAGTGAAGACTAAAACCTAGACAGAATTCGGGGCTGCTACAGGACAGAGACAAGCATAAGCTGTACAGGCCAATCAATGTGGTTCAGTTTGGGTTTGAAATTTTAAATTGGCATGTTACACATACCATCACTCAGTACTGTTTAAATGTAGAGAGACCACAGGAAATCAAACACACTTGTACTATATACACACATCTGAAAGAGGAATAAAAATTATTAACTGCTTAGAAATTGACAAATGGTGTGAAACAGTCAAATAAATACATACTCTGTAGAAAAATAAGCACATTAGCCCAATTCCACTGAGCAAAAGAGCCCCAGCTCTTCCAAGGCAGCTTTCAATTTGGAAGCATAAGTATTTCCATGTTCATCTGAGCTGGGGGTGTGGACATGCACACTCTTTGTGGGAGAAGAGCCGGAGGTGATACAAACGCTTCTGTTGACTCCTGAGCAGATGTCACCGCCCCACCACCACCACCCACACACACATACAGAGACATGCAAAGTCCCTTTTGACATTAGAAATGCTGAGATTCTCCCTGAATACGTTGCACTGATCAGTACCTCCCCTGGGAAGTGATTTTTAGTTTCTTTCAGCCTTAAGCTTTACTCTAGGTAAAATTTAGTTTGGATATTTAAGCAAAAGAGTATCATCTACATATCTGGAAAAACAGGTAAGATTCACTAATTTTCAAGGCTAATATCAGGGACCCCAATCTTTGGAACTTAGATGTGAAAGTGTGCAGAGCCTGAGCTTTAGCACATTTCCTCTGCAAGTCAAATGTGTGAATAAATTCACAAAATCCAGTCATTGCGGTCCTTGGAATTGAGGCCTTAAGTTCCAGCAAAACTAGGCCCTGTTGTTGCTTCCTAACTGAGACATAAGGGCGCCATTTACAGTCTGAAGTAGACCTAGTTTATATGTATATATATAAAATCATCATCTCCTACACTGTAGAATGGCTATCCTTATTCAAGATGCTGCTCTTTCAACAAGTGAGAACAGGGTCTAGTGTCTCAGCAGATTCCAACAGGATTTTTCCTGGCCCTTTAGGGTCAAGAACAACCAAAGGGAAAAAAAATGAGACAACACAAAAACGGAAACAAAAACTGTCATCCACTATTAGTTACATGAAATTATATAGGTAATTTAAAAGTCCTCTTTCAACATCTGTACAATGAACAAGCGCCACGTTTTTAATTGAAATAATTCACATATCACAAAATTTAGCATTTTAAAGTCTGTAATAGAGTGCTTTTTAATATTGGGTTGTTCAACAATCTCCTCTATGTAACTCTGCAATATTTTATTACCTCCAAAAGAAAGCTTATTTCCATTAGTAGTCTCCCCCACCAATCTCACCTCTCCCAGACCCTATAACCACTAATCTGCTTTTTTGTCTTTATGGATTTATGTATTTGGGCCATTTCATATAAATGGAATGATATCATATGTGGCTCTTTGAACAAACATCAATTTCATTAGATTTTTTTTTAATGTCATGCCCAAAAAGGGAAAAAAAAAAAGCCTGGAGAGAAGCACATTGCACTAGGTGATTAGCAAAGGCCTTTAAATGCTACATCAGCACATCAGACCACTGCCCAGACCCTGTGGGGAAGTTTTGGCTGCCCAAGTAGACAGGATGTGGAGGATGCATGGAGACATAGCAATGACTAATGGATAAAAGAAAACTAATGAAAAGCTAGAGAACCAGGACTACTGGTCCACAGATGTGATGGTTTAGGAGCTTAGAGTCTCACTGAGAAGAAGCCAGCACACGTTCACATTCCTGCTGCAGAAAGACACGGCTCATGACAAGGACAAAGGAAGCATTTCACCACCTGCGTTTAGGGGCCACTGCTTCTCCCCAACTAGCACGTTCTTCTCCAGGTCACCCAGACTGGACAAAGGACTTCTATTCTCCTTCTTCATCCCATGACCCACGTGTGCTTGGCAATCACTGCCAGTCCAGTTCAGGCAGCAACTGGTCCAAGGTGGTGCGAGTCAAGTCACGCCTCCCACGTGGCTGTCCTGAGAGCTTCTTCATACAGAGTGCCCCTTGGATTTACCTGGTGCTGGTATGCTTTCCCCCAACTGGCTGACTGAAGATGGGGAAGACCTAAAGAGAGCAAAAGTTCTGGGAGGACCCGGCTGCCCTAACTCCTCAGGACTTAATTATTGTTTTCTGAAATGAGGTTACTCCTCAAGGCAAATTACAGGTCCTTCGTTTTGGTAAATACTAACCACGCTACTAATGCCACACATGTCCATTACGAATGTGGATGCTCTGACTTTTTCCACTGGACATGAGTGAACTTCATCTAAAAAAAATAAACAGCAAAACAATGTAAAGCCACTGGAAAACTCAAATCTTTGAGCGCATCAATCAGGTAGTGGTGATTTATTAGCTCCTTATTGGTCTTTTGATGTTTGAAGAAAGGAGAATATTTAATATGAAAAAAAATTAACTGTGACTCATTGCCTTGCAATGATACATTAAGTGTATAGTTTGATCCAGGTCAGAATTATATTTTAGGGACTTCCTTGGTGGTCCGTGATTAAGACTCTGTGCTCCCAATACAAGGAGCACGGGTTCAGTCCCTGGTCGGGGAACTAAGATCCCACATGCCACAGAGCACAGCCTAAAAAAATACAAATTCATAAATAAATAAAATGTTTTTTAAAATTACACTTTGAAGCCTAGAGCAAAGGCTAACTACAATGTGGTAACCAGGGTGGGATCCTAGAATAGAAAAAGGATTCCAGGTAAAGTTCAAAGAAAGATGAATAGTATGGATTTTAGTAAAGAATAATGTATGGTTGGAGCCTGGCAGGCTAAGTCCACGCTGTCACAAAAGAGTCAGACACAACTTAGTGACTAAATGACAACACTAACAATGTGTTGATCTTGGCACATCTGCTGTGACAAATGTACCACACTAATATAAGATTTAATATTAAGAGGAGACAGAGTATGAGCAATATGTAAACTCTTGACCTTTATCTTCACACAGTAAAAAGTTTCTTGAAGAACAATTACACATCCTATCACATTGGTCAAGCTCTTAACTAAGGCTCACAAGTAAAGAAGAGCTGAAAGGGGGGCTCTTCCCTGGTGGCTCAGTAGTAAAGGATCCACCTGCCAGTGCAGGAGACACGAGTTCAATTCCTGATCCGGGAAGATCCCACATGCCAAGGAGCAACTGAGCCCATGTGCCACAACTACGGAGCCTGTGCTCTCGAGCCCGGGAGTCACGACTACTGAAGCCTGTATGCCCTAGAACATCCTACGGAACAAGAGAGGCCCACGTTCTGCAACTAAAGGGTATCCCCCACTCACTGCAACTGGAGAAAAGCCTGCACAGCAATAAAGGCCCAGCACAAATAAAACAAATTAAATAAATAAATAAAATCATGAAAAACATTGTTTAAAAAGAAGAGCTGTAAGAAAGATCCTATTTCCAAGTGGCCTTAATGGTGCACGCCAGGCATAAGCACTAACCATGTGAACGAAATACAACACAGATTCATAGGATCTGATATAGGTTGTTCAAAGATTCAGTAGCATGCCAGGGAATGCTCAGCAATTAAATCACTTTTGAGAATGTAGGGTTTTGAGCTAAACTGTACGTAAATTGTCGTGCCATGGTGATATCGGCTCCTAACCTAGTACTTTGCGTGTGTTCTTAGCAGCACTTATTAATGTCCTATATATTCAGGGCTGAACCAACTGGTTTCCTCAGAAGGACCATATGAAAGGATGCATTGTTGATGTCGCTGGGCTTGTTAAGAAGTCAAGGTTTCCCACAGGCCTTCAACAGCTGGATATGCACACTCAGCCTCAAACATGTACAAATTCTGAGTAATCAGAAACTGTGCCCCAGACAAACAGGATCTTCTGCAGACCTCTCAACATGGTCCACAGAAATGACATCTTGATTTAAGGCATCAGTAAGATAAAAGAAATTCAGATCCACAAAGTACAAGCGGGTCTGTCCTGACTTCCAGGATCCTTTCTGGTATTGTACCATGGCTACCTCATTAAGAGCAGAGACACGATTAAGGGAGCATTTACTAACAACATTCAACTCACACTCTTGGATTTGAGTCCATGTGCTACTCTGCTTTTGATTTGTGTTTCTCTTTTAAAAAATGTTTTGTTATTCAGATTATTCATTCATTAATCTCTAACTTGTTCATCTGACTCACTCGTTGTGATTTAATTAGATGCAGTCTCTGGCCTATTTGGATAACTTCAAAGCAGTCTCCTTTTAATTAGTGAGAGTATTTCATTCACCAAAGCTTGGCATTCTTGGATTTGGTCATCCTAAATGAAGGTATAATTCCCAGAATATGAGAACGAACGCAGTCAAGGGCACATGGGCAAAGGACCACAGCCTGGAAGGGAGACTGTGTGGCATGCCGGGTGCCTCCAGAAGGGCAAGCATGCATTTTATGATGAGTTGTGCCGCATGAGAAGTCAGTATATCCACTGGCAACTGGAAATGTCCATCGTGTGTTCCAGAACAATCACTTAGCTCAGCAACACGTCAAATCAAAAACATCCGTGATGCTGGAAATGCAACAGTTAAGGAAAAAGAAGTAATAACTGGAACGGAGCAGAGTATAAAATCCTAAAAGGTGAGTCCATTAGCCTGGGAATTGGGCCAGAGAAAGTATGTCCATAGTAAAGAGACTCGATAATGTTTCTGGGAATGTGCTCAATAAAATGTTATACCGTATGTCTCAACTGCCAGCTAGAAAACCACACAGCATTCAAGGTGAACTGCCAGTACCTAATCGGCAATCATCTTAAGAGTTTGTAATTTTAAAGAGACTCGATAATGTTTCTGGGAATGTGCTCAATAAAATGTTATACCGTATGTCTCAACTGCCAGCTAGAAAACCACACAGCATTCAAGGTGAACTGCCAGTACCTAATCGGCAATCATCTTAAGAGTTTGTAATTTTTCATTTCATTATTTTGAATTTCGAATTGAGTAAATATTAGCCTCTGTGTCTACATTCCTTAAAGGGCTGACCTAACTCTGCTGTGGAAATACAAAGTTAGATCCAACAGCCTGAAAATGGAGTAAGCAGTGCCTCTCACCAATTTAACCTTTGCTGTGATTCTACTTCTACAGCAAAAATATCAACCCCCCCAAATGATCCAGGCACAGACCCAATTCCCTCCAATATTGCTGTCATAATGCTTTTTCTACCTCTGTCACAGACAGCCCCTCAGAACCCTCAACAAAGGTCCCACTGTCAAGGGTCAAGTGAATAGCTGGTTGAAGTGGGGATGAAGCTGCTCAGGAGGCTGAATTGGGTCCTTTCATTGATCTAGGATGCCATTTCCTTCTCCAATGCAGGAAACTGAAAAGTGAAAGTAAAGTTGCTCAGTCGTGTCCGACTCTTAGCGACCCCATGGACGGCAGCCCACCAGGCTCCTCCACCCATGGGATTTTCCAGGCAAGAGTACTGGAGTGGGGTGCCATTGCTTTCTCGAACCTCTAGACAGTGTTTAATTAAAGGTAAGGAGGGCAAAGTTTTTTTTAAAAAAAAAAAACACTTATAGAAAAAGAGACTGTGTATTATCCCATGATAAGGCTGGAGGTTACTTTCTGTTTGCTTCAGGGAGAGTCAAACTCCTGTGCTACAGGTCTAGCAGCCTTGGAATCCATTGGAGAAATCTCATGGTGCAGTGAATGAGACCCACAGGGAAAAGGTTCCAAAGGTTTGCAGCACCCTCTTTCAGCCAGGAATTTGTGTCCAGCATATGTGTCCAGAGGGGCTTCTGCCCTGGTAGCTCAGATGGTAAAGAATCTGCCTGCAATGCAAGAGGCCTAGGTTTGATCCCAGGATCAGGAAGATCCCCTGGAGAAAGCAACCCACTCCTGTATTCTTGCCTGGAGAATTCCATGGACAGAGGAGGCTGGTGGGCTACAGTCCATGGGGTTGCAAACAGGTGGACACTAACAAGCACAAGGAAGCACAAGCAACTAACACTTCAATACCTTCAATACCTATGTGGCCAGAGGCTGTCCTCACCCCCAGAGCAAGTCGACCAGTTGGCATAATTGAAAGCAGAGGTTTTGTTGGCAGTGAACACTTTGAGTTCATAGAAACAAACAAGGATACACATCTGTTATAATCAAAGATGACAGCAGTGAATTTTTTTAAAGGTAGCTCCTATATGCGTTTGTTAGGACTGCCCCAACAAAGTGTCACAGCTTGGGCGGCTCAGACAACCGTTCTGGAGGCCAGAAGTCCAGGATCAAAGTGTTGGCAGTGTTGCTTCTCCTGCAGCCTCTCTCTTTGGCTTGTAGATGCCAGCTTCTCCCTGTTTCCTCACGTGGGCTTCCCTCGGTGTGCATACCCCAGTCACAGTGGGTGCGGGCCTACTCTAGTGACCGCATTTTAAATTGAATACCTCCATAAAGAACTATTTCCAAATAAGGTCACATTTTGATATACTGGGAGTTAGGATTTCATTATATCTATTTTGAGGGGGACATAATTCAATCCATAACAGGCAGTGCTATTTATCTTAAATAATTAATAATATCTTTATAATTAAAGTTGACTTGAAAGTGATTTTTGCAATTGCATGGAGCAGAGAAAGCCTCAACAAGAAAGAATAAACAGGGGACCTGGACTAAGTACAGAGGGGCTGGGTGTGGGCTTACCCACACGCTGCAGGGATCTGCCAACAACCTGCTAATGACTCTAGCACCCAACTCTTTCGTGTTGAAGGTGTCTCCCTGTGGCTGCCCTCAGACATCAGCTGAAGACGCTGCTGTCCTCTGAGCTTCATCTCCCCAAGGTTTCCAGCAGCAGCTGTGGCATCTTACCAGACCCCTCCCTCTCAGGCTGGCATTCCTTCCTTCTCATAATATTTATACCACCATCACTCTTCCCAAAGAGCAGCATGGCAGGCCCAGAGGGAATGCCGTGGTAGGATATAGAGCAGTCGTCTGACCATTTTTGGTAAGGACACTGCTCAGCTTTTACACAGGGCTGCCCACTTAACATGATGCACAGCATCCTCACAACTCCCTTCACTTGACCTTCCATGTTTGGATCCTCTCCTGTCTCAGTCCCTCTTGCAAGTGTCTCCTTGTCTCTGGCCCTGTAAATGCTGGAGTGTCCCAGAGCTGGGCCTGCAAAACCTTCCTCCTCTTTCTATATCTGTCCCCTTAGTGACCTGACTTCAAATGACAGCCAAATGCCCACAACTTCCCAGGGCACCTTTCCTGGCTGGACCTCTCCGTGGAAAGCCAGGCTCAGAAACGAGATGGCTTGCTTGCATCTCCACTTACACATCTAATAGACACATCATGCTTAGCTTGTCAAAACACAAATGTGGCTTTCCTCCACAGACCACTCCCCTGCAGTCACCAGCCTCCCTAAACTCTGGCTCCACCCTTTCATGGGCTAAGGCCACGCATCTTGGTTATCTCTGACTCCTTTCCCTCTCACTCCCTACATGCAATCCATCAAGAAACACTGTTTATGCTCTGTCTTCAAAATGCATCAGAATGTGATGCTCTTACCCTCCCTGGTCACACACAGTCCCAGCAGCTCTGATCCTGCTGAATCACAGAGTGCCCTCCATGGGTCCATTCTCCCCTCCCCTGTCCATGCAGCAGAAACACTAGACCTCTAAATAGAGCATCAAACATCATTGCCTGCAATAGCACGGGTGAATTTTAAAAGCAAAAGGGTGAGTAGAAGAAGATACATATTCAAAATATCTTGCATTGTGAGATCCCACTTATTCCACATTCATAAATGGGCAGAGAGGCATCTGTAATGATGGAGGTGAGAAGACTGGTTACATTGGGGGTGATGGTAAGGAAGAAAAGGGACCTTATTCAACATGCCAAACACTTCCCTCCACATTTATGCACATAATTCTGCTACTTAACCTGCTTCCCGTTTTTCTTTCCCCCTTAGCATTTCCAAGAGATGATGATCTGTTCATTAGTTTGATTCCATTTCCTCATCCTGAGAGCAGGAGGTTCTGCCTGTCTGCTCACTGCTCTCTCCCCAGCGCCTGAAGCACACCCTAGTGGTTGCTAACGTGGTGAATGAATGAATGCTTCCAGGCTCAACAACTCCAGCACCTTCTAACCTCCCCCAGAGGAGCAACCAGAGCCCCTTCTCCAGTCCCTCCACAAGGGCACGTGTGTGCACGCACACACACACACACTCCTGACCTCACCTCAACTCCTTTCCCTTTCACTCTCTCGGCAACAGTCCCAGCCCCTTCTCCCTCTGAGGTTTGTATTTATTTTTCCCTCTGCCTGGAAAACTCATCCCCGGGCCTGTCTCTAACTCACCGATTACTTCCTCTGCTCCAAGGTTTGCACCTAAACAAGGCCTCCCTTGGAAGCTCTTATTAAAAGCCTCTAGAGCCTACATGTGGCCTGCCCTGTCCATGTATGTCTCATACCAGAAGAGGGTGGCCTCCACGATGGGAGGCTCCGGGTGACTGTCTGGCGTCCACCATTTGGAACTCTGGCCTGCACGAGGCTCTTGGGAAGTAAACAAACACTGCAGTGTCCTGGGACCATCATGCTCGTGTGTGAGGAGAAGTCCTGAGTTTTACCCCACATTTTGAAGAATGGGGCTCATAGCTGCTCCAGCTGTGGGCAGTGCACACTGCACCAGAGCCTCTTCCTGCATCCTGTCAGCTCCTTTTCCCAGAGGCAGACAACAGGGCTGTAACTCTGCTCCTCTGGGACAGGCTGTAGGGTCTGGTCCTCCAAATCACTAATGAACACTGCCCTGTTCGGTGGACCCCAAGCCTGAGATTGCTGGCAATGCCCCAGGGAGCTCCACCAGGCCCATATTCCATAATCTCTCTGACGACACACTCTTGAATGTGCATACACATCTTTACGGAGAAGGCAAGGGCACCCCACTCCAGTACTCTTGCCTGGAAAACCCCAAGGATGGAGGAGTGTGGTAGGCTGCAGTCCATGGGGTCGTGAAGAGTCGGACACGACTGAGCGACTTTACTCTCACTTTTCACTTTCATGCATTGAAGAAGGAAATGGCAACCCACTCCAGTGTTCTTGCCTGGAGAATCACAGGGACGGGGGAGCCTGGTGGGCTGCCGTTTATGGGGTCGCACAGAGTTGGACACGACAGAAGCGACTTAGCAGGAGCAGCATACATCTTTACATTCCAGATGAATTGAAAAGAATCTTCTACAATTTTAAAACCATACCAGGTGCTACTCAACCATAGAAAGGATCAACTGCTGATACACACCTCACAATGGGTGCATCTCACATACATCCAGCTAAGTGAAGAGGCAAGACTCATGGGGGACATGCTAGAGAATAAACTTTCAGAATGGTGGTGTGAGGATACTGACGAACTCACCTTCCCTCTCAAAGAACAAAAATATCGGCAAAACGACTAAAACCAACCATTTAAGAACTCAAATAATGCACCAGAGTCACAGAACAAGCTGAAAAATCATCTGTTCAAGAGAAATGGCAGATCCTTGCCAAGACAGCAGGGTGGTGCTGGTTTAATGTGGGATGTGACCATCTTCCTTCCCTCCCCAGCGGCCCTGCAGGTGGCCGGCAGACCTGAAGCTTTTGAAGCTCTGTTAAAAGTGCCATCCCATAGTCACTAATTTGTCTAGACTTGCAGCACCCTGGGAAATCTCTAGGTCTGACTCAGAGCTGGGCTGGGCTGGGGTCGTGGGGAGGGTGGCAGGTGGTGCCATCCCTGGGGCATTACCCAAACAGCAACAAACTGCTGGCAGCACCTCAGCTGCCTAGCGCTGTGACTACAACTGCAGTAAACTTTAGCCCAGCCCAGAATTTAAATGGAAATCCAGAAGTAGAGGACCTCAGGGAACTTCAAACGTGCCAATGTACTTCCAGGATTGAAAAGGTCGTGCACGTATGGAAGGCTACGCACATGCCCAAGAAAGACCTGGGAATGGAGAAGACACCAGTCTCTAGTCACCGATGCAATCAAGAAGTGACAGCTAAGGCTGATGTTAGATGGCATGCCTTCTCACAGGACCCCCTTGGCAAAAGGTGCAAGAAAATCTCATGATCATTGAGTGGCTGATCACACAAATATACTTACTCGGATGTCATCCCTAGGAGTCAGGCCTTAAAGATGCAGGAGACCTTATGTTAAGTGTTCTTACCACACACACAAAATAACAATAATTATAACCACAACAATAATAACAACAATATATAAAGAGAGAGAGAGGAAGCCTGTGGAGAAGATGGACATGTTTATGGCACAGATTGTGGCTATGGTTTCATGGGCATATACTTATCTTCAAATGTATCAAGTCATATATATTAAATATGCACAGCTTTTTGAATGCCAATCATATCTCAATAAAATGGTTTCAAAAGTAACTTAAAGATGATAGATGATTCAGTGTTTATACATCAAAGGAAATACAGAAACCTCAGAATTAGCAAAGGAAAACCACTAAATAAGTGAATAGTAATAAAAAAAAAAACACTAAAAACATCCAAAATGAAACCAAAACAAAATGACAGCAGCAACAAAAAAAAAGTTGATAGATTTGAGGAATGTGCTAACAGAGCTATTGAAATATTATCTAAAATGACAAATTTAAAACAAAGAACCACAAAGACACGTGAGGAAATAGGAAAATACGCCACATACTTAGGAAAGAAGAAAAAACCCAACAGAAAATGGGGTCCCTGAGGGTTTAAGACAATTATAAATATATTCAAAGAAGTAAAAGAATAACTAAAGAATTAACAGAAATTACAACAACTTTATCTCAGTAAACAGAGAATATCAATCAAATGAAGGAAATTAAAAGACTCAAAAATTAACTCTATAGCTTAAAATACAATAACTGAAATTCACCAGGTGGGCTCAACAACAGATTTGAGCTGATAGAAGAAAAAAATCAGTGAACTGGAAGACAGTTTATTAGGAGAGAGACTATACAGTCTGAGAAGAGGAAGATAAAGCAAATGAAGAAAAATAACAGTGGCTAAGAGACCTGTGGGACACTATCAAAAGGACCAACACATACATAATGGGAGTCCAGAAGGAGAAGAGAAAGTCAGAAAAAATATCTGAAGAAATAATAACCAAAAACCTACCAAATTTGATTAAAGGTATTAATTTAAACACTTAAAAAACTCAAGGAACTGTAGGTAGGTCTGCAATATCCACAACTAGACATATGATAACCAAACTGTTGAAAAACAAAGAATATTGAAAACAGCAAGAGAAGTGTCTGATCATGTTCATGGAATTCTCAAGAAGACTAACAGCTGATTTCTCATCAGAAATCCAGTGTGATGACATACTTAACGTGTCAGGGGAAAAAACCCCATTAACCAAGAATTCTATGTCTAGCTAAACTCTTCTTCAAAAATGAAGAAGCTAGGTCACTTCCAAATAATAACAACAAAAGAAAAAATCTCTTATGAGCAGACTGCTCAACGAGAAATAGTAAAGGGAGTCATGGAAATGAAATAAAACAACATTGGAAGGAATTTTAATTTATACAAGGAAGTAAAACAGTACCAGAAAGGTAACTACTGTGAAAGACAATATAAGCATGTTTTTTATTTATAACTCTTCTATTTGTTTTAAAACATTACTGCATAAAACTATAATCATAAAACTAGGTCAATGGACTTAAAACACATAAAGATGTAATTTGCATGAAATAATAGTTCAAAGAAGAGAGGCAAGAAGACTAATATGCTGGAGCAAAGTATTTACTTTTGAATTCAGTTCAGTTCAGTTCAGTCACTCAGTCGTGTCCGACTCTGCAACCCCATGAACCACAGCACGCCAAGCCTCCCTGTCCATCACCAACTCCCAGAGTCTACACAAACCCATGTCCATCGAGTCAGTGATGCCATCCAACCATCTCATCCTCTGTCATCCCCTTCTCCTCCTGCCCTCAATCCTTCCCAGCATCAGGGTCTTTTCAAATGAGTCAGTTCTTCACATCAGGTGGCCAAAGTATTGGAGTTTCAGCTTCAACATCAGTCCTTCCAATGAACACCCAGGACTGATCTCCTTTAGGATGGACTGGTTGAATCTCCTT
>SJYT01008924.1:226003-275318 GCA_006410635.1 Cephalophus harveyi
GGGTGCCATTGCTGTCTAGGTTTATCATAACTTTCCTTCCAAGGAGTAAGCAAGCGTCTTTTAATTTCATGGCTGCAATCACCATCTGCAATGATTTTGGAACCCAGAAAAATAAAGTCACCCATTGTTTCCACTGTTTCCCCATCTATTTGCCATGAAGTGATGGGACTAGATGCCATGATCTTAGTTTTCTGAATGCTGAGCTTTAAGTCAACTTTTTCAGGAGCAAAGCAAGATTAGGACTATACACAGCCACTCCTGATCACACACAAGTTGGGCTATTTAGAATTGCTAAAGCTACATAAGAAACAGATCACTTTTAGCGGGGGACAAAGTAAACCTGTGTCTGAATTGTTTTAGAACATTCAGCTTTTTCTTTTTCGAAAAAAATAAAACCTAAATTTTTGTGTGTGCATGCTCAGTCACTCAGTCGTGTCCAACTCTTTGTGACCCCATGGATTTGTAGCCCACCAGGCTTCTCTGTCCATGGGATTTTCCAGGCAAGAATATTGGAGTAGGTTACTATTTCCTCCTCCAGGGGATCTTCCTGACCCAGGGATTGAACTCATGTCTCCTGCATTGGCAGGAGCGGTCTTTACCACTGAGCCACGTGGGGTTCCCTTGATTTTTTCTTTAGAGTAAAACAAAATAATTCACCCTGGAAATTCTTTTTTTTTTTTTTTAAGAATGTTAACAATTTAACAATGTATATAACAAAACACCTACTTCACAGAAAGAGATGAAGCTGTGTTTAGAATTTTCCCTGCATGCCCTTCTCCCATGCATTTGAAACAATTTTAAGATAAGAGTCTTTATATTCTATTTCCTGAATATCTTCCACTGCAGTAGATACAATTGTATGATGTCTGATGTCTCCAATGAAAAAGCAAGGATTCTTCAACATCAACATAAACATTTGTATTTTATAGTCAGAGTATTGTAGTATTAATATTGAACAGATGAAAGCAATATAAACCATTGTGAGTAGTTATCACAGAAATGCACATAATTGCCAACTGTGATTCTTTTCAATAAATTAAAGTCCTTGTCTTTTCTAAGCTTCTCTTCTAAAGAAAGAAATTTACTGAAAGAATTAAGTTACAATCATATCACCAGACACTAGTTACTTCCTCTGCCCCTATAAAAAGGGACATTTTTCAATACTTTGTTTTACCTAATTGAGACTCTTAAACTCATAAATCATGGTTGTTTCAGGCTTTCCTTTGAGACTTTTTTATTTTCACAGCCAGAAGCCCTAAACTAATCAATCATGGAATACTGTCATGGGTAATTACCACGGGGGTGCCTTGCCTTTTCTGTCTCTTGAGGCTGCAGGTGTGCTCTCAGTTTGGTATTTTAAAGCACTTTTGCTTTAACAACCAAACAACACCCGGGAACCTCTCTCTCTGTCAATTATCACAAAAACACATTTGAAAGGACACACACAGGACACCAAGGAAACAGACACACACAAGTGACTCTGGGGCTCAGGGGATCCCCGTGGCTCCATCCTGACCTTGTTTACACTCTCAGCAATCTTAACCCATTGGATTCAGAGGAAAATGTGACCTGATGAAGAATACAATGTGGGCTGACACATCCTGGGGCACATGGACAGGGGCTGATGTGCCTGGCTCTCATTCCTTGTCCAGGAAATGGTAGCGCAATACGCCTCCAATCAAATCTTCTAGTCCTGTGTTCTACTTTCCTTAAGCATGACTTAGAGGAAATCCTATTTCTGCCTATAAAGTATCAAAGGTGGACTTTGGGATGCAGGAACGAGAGATGACCACCCAAAGAAAATAAAATCCCCTGCTTACCCACAGGTACACATGAACAAAACACCTTTTTTTGTGGGAAATCTGCTTATGAAGAATTTTTCAAACACAACAACCAAGTTAAAAGGTTAATTCCTCTTTCTCACATGCACACACACACACATCCTTCCCATCCTTCCTCTCCTTTCCCTGCTCTCACATTAATTTTGTATTCTTCCTTTTTGCTTGGTTCCGACATGTGAAGGTTATAGGAAGTTATAATGAACTCCTTTTCTGTTTCTTATCCCAATTCCCTTTCCACCCTTCCAAAGGGTATCTTTCCTTTACTCTCTTTCTGCTCTGCTCAGTTGCTCAGTCATGTCCAACTCTTTGTGACCACAAGGACTATAGCTGGCCAGGCTCCTTTGTCCATGGGATTCCCAGGCAAGAACACTGGAGTGGGTTGCTATTTCCTTCAGGGGATCTTCCCAACCCAGGATCGAACCTGTATCTCTTGTACCTCAGGCACTGGTGGATTCTTTGCCACTAGGGCCACCTGGGAAGCCCTTTCCTTTCCTTTAATGGTTCTCGATGGATAAAAAGAATTTTCCCCCCAGGGGACATCTGGCAACAAGTAGAGTTGTTTTAGCCTGTCAGACTCCAGGTCGGGGGGCACTCTTGGCATCTAGGGGATCCAGGCCAGGATTCTGCTGAACATCTTCAATGCATAAAGTGACCCTCACGATGAAGAATTATTGAGCCCCAAATACCAACTGGGAGGAGAAGGGGATGACAGAGGACGAGATGGTTGGACAGCATCACCAACTCAATGGACATCAGTTTGAGCAAGGTCCAGGAGATGGTAAAAGAGAGGGAAGCCTGGCGTGCTGCAGTCCATGGGATCTCAAACACTCGGACAGGTCTGAGTGACTGAACAATAACAACAACAGATACCAGCTGTGTGATGTTGAGAAACTGCTTGACTCTAGACTACCTACCTTTCCTGCAGGTTCTCAGTTTCAAGTCAGCAAGCCTGAGAGTTGAAATAAAATTTAGATAAAACCTCATTCAGCCATGCTCATCCTTGTCCCAATTCCAGTATAGAAACTGAGCCCTCAAAAGGTGGTTGCTGATTCAGAAAAGCCTGACCTTACAGTCAGATGCCCATGCAAATCCTGCCTCTGCTGCTTATGAACTTTGTACTGGGGGCAAGAGAAATGGCCCACAGGCATCTCCATCTCCCCACATACAGGATGGCAGTAAGGAATCTTCACTTCATGGGGTGCTGATTTGATGAGATCCATGCCATTCTTCTCTTTACACACCTTACATAGAGTTAATAAATGTTTATTCTTTTTTTCCAACTGTCTCCCCTTTTCTAGTCCTTCCTTTTCTTCCAACTCAGTTGGGACATGCCCCTGATGCCAGCAAGGCCTGTGGGCCATTATGAATGCCTTCTAGGCCAAGGTCACAGCCCCCTCCTATGTGGAATGGCCCCATGGCCACTAGAGCCCACACAGGCACCAGTACCTAGCACCAACACCCAGTATCAGTACCCAGCACTAGCACTCAGCATTAGTAAGCAGCACCCAACACCAGCATCCAGTACATAGCACCAGTACCCAGCCTCAGGTGTTCCTGACTTGGGATCCGTCAGGAGAAAGGGGTGGCAACTGAGAAGGGAAGGAATGGGCAGGAGGAATCTTGGGCCCTCACTCTCCTTCTCAGTGACACTAGCATGTTTCTATTTGCTTCTTATAACAATTTGGCTTCTCAAACATCATTGCAGACACTGTCATTATCAGTGTGTTGTTCAGCACCCACAGGCCATCCCCCTCTTGGCACCCCAGCTAGATTTACAAAGAAAGGTGGGGAGAGTGTTGCTGGCTGGAGGGAGACAGAATTGAGTTACCTAGATATTTGAACTACTAGAGGAAACACACGCCCTTCCACAAGGGCAGGAGAAACTTCACGGTCTCACTTTCCTGTGTCTCCCCACTGTAATAAAAATGCAACATGAAATAGAAGGAAGATCAGTGAGAATGAAACAAAGGCTGGACCATGAAGGAGATGTGGAAGGAGGTCAAGGGCCAGGGGTCACAGTGTGGACACACCAACTCCAACATGCACCCTCAAACCAGCAAACCTTTCCCAGCTGGTTTCACATTTAGTTACTAGGCCACAGTAAAGTTCACAGCTATATTTCCAAAGAGACTCATTATTTATGCAAACAAGCCCTTTTTCTATGTGCACTGGCTTGCCAACAGCAAGGAGCTCATAATGGGCCACAGCCCCATTTAAAATATGCACCAAAACAGATGCCAAATCTAACACCACGTAAAAGTCAATGGGAGTAAGGCCTGGAAACTCTCCCTCCTGGAGGGTAAAATTGGCAAAAATGGAGATGTCAGACCAAGGCATCCAATGAAGTGGCTCCCAGAACTCCGCACACCAGCAGCATAGGTGACTCTCACGCAGAAAATTGCAAATTTAACCCCACCTGCCTCACTGTTCCTCCCACCATTGCTTTCAGGCATAAAGAATGTGAAGCATGGAAGAGTTTAGATAAACCGGGCCCTGGAATCTATGACAAGTCTACTGAGCACAGACGCATCCCACAGAGGAGGTCAGGGAGTCAGGCGGTCCCCACGCAGCCCTGCCCCCCCAGGGTATGCTCCCTGAAGACACTGAGGATGATTTGAACACAGAAACCAACCCACAGGTAAGATTCGCAGGGCGGGGGGCTGGACGTGGCCTGAAAAGCTTTCAGGTTATCTTCTTTCCGAGCTCCTTTTGGACCTGACTGTCCCCAAGGCCTTGTGCTAAAGGGGAAGTGAAATAGGAGAGACCCTGAGAAAGTCTAGAAGGCAGTTTTCATGAGGGAAAATGCCAGCAACTCTCCTGGAGTGGATTCATTCTCCTTGTTGAGGACAGAAGCAGTGCTCTCCCAAGCCACACTGCTGCCTCACACAGGGAGAAGAGGCCTTATCTGCTGGAGAAGGCACTGGAGGGCAAACAGGCCAACCTGAAAACTGCCAGAGGTGAGGTCCCCTGTGAGATGCACGAGGATTAGAAAAAGGTGAACTTGAAAGAGAAGGCTGAACTCCAAGCCTGCTGTGATTGGTCCAAAATCCCTGAAGCCACCTTACCTGTTGACAGGTGGACTGTGGCCAAGCCCTAAGGGGCAGGGCCTTGGGACTCCACCACCAAGTCCTGAATGACAAGTACATGGGGAGGACAAAACTATGGCTGCTGAAGGGAGTTCTTTCAGGTGATATGAAGGTCAAGTGGAAAAACCCTTGCCATAGACACCATCCCAGCCTCTGACGGCCCACTTCGGTGTCACTGGCCTGTGAACAGCTCACGAGACAAAGGTCACCTGACATTTTAAAACTACAGTTGTTTTTCCCATCACCTGGCAAAGACCATTAGCCTGGATCACACAATGACCAGGCCTGGCTCTGGGAGGGTGGAGATATGGCGGTAGGTGTATAACTGTGTCAAATTTCACACATGACCATGAGCTGGATCCACCTGTGACCCAACGATCCCACCTCTATGAAATGTGTCCTACAAAATGAACTCAGATATGCATGAAATGATACGTGGACAGTTATTCACTGAAGCACTGGGTTTTCATTTTTTTGCATTGTCATTGACTTTTGTTTTGTCTTTTGGTGTACAGATCTATGCTTTTTAACACAGGAAATAGACTAATTTCACCACAATCATAACTNAATGAACTCAGATATGCATGAAATGATACGTGGACAGTTATTCACTGAAGCACTGGGTTTTCATTTTTTTGCATTGTCATTGACTTTTGTTTTGTCTTTTGGTGTACAGATCTATGCTTTTTAACACAGGAAATAGACTAATTTCACCACAATCATAACTAATTTCACCATAATCCTAATCAACATATAGAAGAATTTCATCACTCAAAAAATTCTTTTCATGCTCTCCCTCTACAGTCATACCCACACCACACCATAAACACACACACACACACACACACACACACACACACACATGCAGATGCACCACTACACACACCACATACTGACTTTTTTCTTCTTAACTGTAGCTTTATCTTTCTGAGATAAAATGGAATCACACAGTATGTCACTGGGGATTAGCACCTGTCACTCCCAAATGCACCACTCTGGCATAATTATTTTGAGCTGAAGATAATTGAGAAACAGCAGAGACAGGAATAGCTCTCTGCCCTCCTCCATCTGCCTAAAAGCAGGACATAAATTTTGCTTCGTGAAGGTGTCCCCATCTCTTAGACCAGGAAGGGAAGAACCCTTATCACCATAGATACAGGTAGCACCAAGATGAATTTGCATAAACAAAGCTTACTAAATAACCCTTACCTACCATTATTTTCCCACAACATATTTCCTAGTCACTTTCTCACAGTCTACTATCCTTAAAAAGCCCCAACCTCCTTCCTTTGTCTAATCACGTATCCACAATTTATTGCTCTTTGTTTACATGGTACATAAGCACCCAAGCCAAATTACATCTTTTGATTTTCACTTTTCTTCTGTGATGCTGTCATGCATATAAAAATATCAACATCAATAAAGCCAGTATGACTTTTCTCCTGTTTCCTTTTGTCAGTTTGATTCCCAGGCCCCAGTCACAGAACCTACAAGAGTATACATTTTTTTTTTTCCTTTCCTACATAACCTTTTGATACTGGCTCTTTCAGTCAACAGGATCCCTGTTAGAGTTATCTAATTTGATGCCTATAGAGAGTTGGTGATGGACAGGGAGGCCTGGCTTGCTGCGATTCATGGGGTCACAAAGAGTCGGACACGACTGAGTGACTGAACTGAACTGAACTGAGAGCTAATTATTTCTTCTTTCTTGCAAAACAGTATTACATGGTATGGAGCTTACCAGATGGTGCAGTGGTAAAGAATTCACCTGCCAATGCAGGAGACTGAAAAGACATGGGTTTGATTCCTGGGTCAGAAAGATCCCCTAGAGTAGGAAATGGCAACCCTCTCCAGTACTCTTGCCTGGAAAATTCCATGAACAGAGGAGCTTGGCGGGCTACAGTCCATGGGGTTACAAAGAGTCAGACACGCCTGAGCACACATTCCATGGTATAAATGGACCACAGTTGGTTTATCCATTCATTCACTGAAGGACATCCACTATTACCAATTCTGAACTATTTCAAATAATGCTGTGAAGAACAATTGTAGACAGGTTTTTGTGTGAACATAAGTTTCCATTCTCTGGGTAGCAGCCAGGAGTGTCTACTCTGAGGCAGTCCCTTTGGACCAGCCCTCTCACACTTTAACAAGCACACAAACCACCCAAAGAGCTTGTTAAGTGCAGATTCTAACTCTATGGGGTGGGGCCCACGATTTTGCATTCCTAACAGCTTCCAGGCAAAGTGATACTGCCAGTGTGTGGGCCAGTGTGAGCAATGAGGTCTTGGCTTCCAGGCAGACAGGCTGTGGCCCAGGGCGCCCTTTTAGGTAAGCGAGGTTAAGACTAGCAGCTGTCACCAGGTCCTGTGATTGGTCAGTGATGCCCATCACAGATACACCTTCCCTTAATTTGGAAGGTTTTAGGTGGAGCACCCAATTGGCATTTCCATTATACTGGAGCCCCACAGACATTTTGAGCTTGAGACCCCTGCCTAGTCTCACTGGTGGGTAGAAGAAACTACTTTGAGAGGCACCACTGTTTTTAGCCCAAGGATTAGCCCAAGGGTGTAAGGGCAGTACTTTGTGCAGTAGAGCTTCTTCAATAGGCCATTAAAATACAGTCAGCTTCAACTATGGGGCTTGGCAAAGAAAGAGAAGGGAGAGGGGCCGTAGAGACGGACGGGCACAGAACATTAAAGAGCACCAGAAACACCTCTTCTTTCGCCCATGGGAAATGGACTGAATCCAGCCCGAGTGGGCGATATGGGCCAGAAGAGCCCAGGTGGAAAGAATGTGAGGTTTTCTTGGTTTCTCTGACCACCGGGGAGGCAAAGGAACCAAGAGCAATGACTCCAGGAAGAACGTACAGGGCATTCCAGGGCCACGTAGCGATGCCGACTCATGAAGTATTAAAGGAACTTACCAGAAAATCACAAAGAACAAAAATAGGCATTTCTCCAAAGAAGATATACACATGGCCAACAAGCACATTCAAAGATCACTAATCATTACAGAAATGCAAGCAAAAACCACGAGAATACAGCAATATTATATTCTTAATAGAATATAACAATTTTTGGCGAGGATATGAGAAATAGGCACTCTTGTGCACTGTTGGTGGGAATGTAAAATGGTACTGCTTCTATGGAAAACAATAAGGTAGTTCCTCAAAACACTGCCATACAACATTAAGATTGCCATACAAATCAGCAATTCCACTGCTGAAAGCAGAGTCTTGAAGAGACATCTGTACACTTGTGTTCACAGGAGCATTATTCACAACAGCCAAAGGTGGACATAACCCAAGTATCCACCAATAGATGACTGAATGAACAAAATGTAGTACATCCATACAACATATCATTCAGCCTTAAAAATGAAATTCTGACACATGCTACTACATGGATAAACCTGAGGACATGGTGTTAAGTGAAATAAATCAGTCACAAAAAGACAAATACATGATTCATGTGAAGTATCTAGAACAATCATCAAATCCATAGAAACAGATCCCAGGGGCCAGGAAAGGGAGAAATGGAGAGATGTTGTTTAAGTGGTACAGAGTTTCAGTTTTGCAAAATGAGAAACTTTTGGAAGTTGGTGGCACAACAATAATGTGAATATATTTAACACAACTGAATTGTGCACTCAGAAATGGTTAAGATACTAAATTTTATGTTCTGTATTTTTTTTTTAATCAACAAGTGAAAAAGAAAACTCCACACAAGCCAGATGTGAACTCCAGAGAAGGACCCAGTGCGCTTCAGGAAGGACACCCTTGTAGATGGCTTCAAGTGGAGAAGTGCCCTACAGGCATGTCCTCCTAGGCCCACACACCACACCTGGGTGAATACGGACGTGCATCCACTCAGGACCGCCTGGAGCCCTGCACACCAGGCTAAGAGCTCTGTACTCTCCATGGAGCCTCAGTTGCTTTCAAGAATCATTCTGACTACAAAAGTTTTGCTTCACAACGGCCTTTAGAATCTTACTGAATCAGGAAGTGGGCTTCAAGGCCCAGGTCACTATCTAGGATCATCCCTTCTCTAAGTGAAAGCATTTTAGATTTTATTTCTAATTGACTGTGACCCCACAAAGGCTATTACCCCCAGAAGCACACCCACTTCTAAACGTCTGACATCAGGAGAGCTCCTTGTGGCTAGTCTGCACATCTAGAAATGGAAACAGCAGCAATAGCACCCACCTCTGACAGCATGAAGTGCAGCACTGGACGCCAAGCCTTGCCTGATTCAGTGGCCATGGTGGAAGGCGCTTAGTACCACCTTTGTCCTCTGAAAGAATTTCAACCTAAAATGGAGCTGCAGGATATAAACTGGAAAATCTCACACTTGGGCGCTCAGGAAAACAAAACTGAAGGACTGACTTCTTGGAAATCCCTGATTTATTTCTATATTTATATTTTGATACATAATTATTTATGTACATATATGTTGACATATCCTATCTGTTTTCTAAATGATAGGGAGTTGGTCAGAGATTGCCTCCTATCATTAACCTTGGGAAGTTTCCAGAGGCACCAACAAGCAAATGACCCAGGTCAGGTTGGTCTTGAAAAATCAGCTGAACTGAGCCCTGTTTGTATGTTGGGACTGGTTTTATCTGCTCGAGGAACTTCCAAGTAGGTCTCGGTTTGTTTTTTATTTTAACTGATCCTAGCTGAACTCTCCCCTCTTTACACTCCCTGCACTTAAATACGGCCTACCCCAAACCCTGGTCCAAAGCTTGCTGCAGTTTCTGTCCTGAACTGCAATTCCTCTGCTGTTTCCAAATAAACTCGTCTTTTGGACAGTTTGGAGCTGGTCTCAGTTTACCTCTTTGTTTAGGTCAACATTCCCTTTGCCCACTCTCTCCTCTGTCTTCCTACAGTCCCCTGAGTTGAAGCACTGAGCCATCTTACACATCATTATGACCCAGGAGCTGTTTTAGCAGAGCCCTGCCCCTCCAGCTGCAGAGTCACCTAGCGGCCCTTGGAGCGGCCTGTTCTTAACCTGTGGCCCAACTGGGGGCCTCCCAGGGTCCAGGGCCCCCACCCTGGTGGCTGGTCTTCAGGAGGTAACAGGCACAGAATACCAAGGCTCTGTCCTGGCCTGGCACAGGGAAGGAAAGGCCACCCACGAGTTTCCAGTGCCTGTGCTCCTGGGCCTGCCTTTGAACTGCTGCTTTGCATTTTGGTTGGCTCTTGCCCAGGGCTGATTCCTGGAGACACCTCCAAAGTTCCCAGGCCATCTCATGGTCCAGGAATCTACCACCAAGAGAAAACGAGTGATGAAACTACAGCAGTGGGTTAAGAGTGGGGTCGCAGGGCTGAGCGCTGGAGATGAGACACATGAGCGAAAACAGCTGTTAAATTCCTTCAGCCCTTGACTTCTGAGTTGTTTTCCTCTATTTTAATGAACTGGATCACTTGAAAGCTTCATTTGTATTATCCAACCTTCTCTATTAGTATTTTACCCACCTTGGGAAAATTCCTTTTTCTTTCTTTTATGATTTAAAAGCTTAAACAAAATGCTCTGCAGGAATAAGGTATGTGCCCTTAATCCTCCTTCTCCTCAAAAAAGAGCTCTTACTTATCCAGAGTACTTCACGGTAATACTCGAATAGTGTTTAATCACTGCAACCTACTAAACAGCTTCTGGTCTTCAAAAGCCACATGACTGTTCTCCAGTGCCCTCAGAATCCTTCTCTCGGTATCCCTGGAGCACACAGTCACACACAGGCCCACTGCCACACACACAGTCACACAGCACCAACAGAGGACTCCCACACTCGACTGTGTAACATCCATGCTTGGCTGACAATGGACATGGGATCCACCTGCTTCCCAGGCACTGAGCTGGGGAAGGAGTGGGGAGCCAAGCTGAGAGGCCCCTCATTTAGCATTAGTCCTCAGACCTGGGACCTAAGTTCACAGGTGAGGATCCAAAGACAGCCCAAGGCACATCTGAGGTCAGAGGAGCCCCTGAGGTCCACCTTCTCCAGTCTACTCCTTCTCTTTCATCAGATTTAGCTCCCCTTCCTCTCTCTCTCTGCCCCTAAATAACACTCTCCATCCTCAGCTCTAGCCAGAAGCCTAGAGAAGCTGCAGCTCCTAGCGTGAGAACTGAAAATTCAAAATGCAGACACTCAGAAGCAAAGCAGGCAGCCGAGGAAGAAATGCCCACATGCTCTGGGTGTGTCTTCAGGGAAAGCAGCACTCATGAGGACATGTGCGCGCACACACACACACTTCCCTTTCACCTCCAGAGCCAGCACCCTGTAAGTTGAATGAAGGAAAAAGGATTGGATGATGGAAATGCATTCAAACATTCGACTGAATCCCAGCCTATCATCAATACTGCCCACCCTGAAAGGATAAGGACATACATTGTTTTCAGCTAACACTCTTCCCAGGATATAACCAAGCACAACACATAAGCACTGCAGAGGAGGACACATCACCCCCCAAAGTGTATACTGAGTCAGCTGAGAACCTGGTGGAATTCAGTATAAAGCTTAATTTTAATTTGAGGTTAAAAAGTAAAATTGTGTATGATGTGCATTGCCGTGGTAGAACCAGCTGCTCTGTGACTACGTGTCTGGGTGTGCGGTGTTGAGAAAGGGCCCAGCGGTGATTTATGAACAGAATTAGAGAGAAGACGCAATAGTGGTTTGGCGAGGGAGAAGGATGAATTCCATTTAGACCTGTTGGGGAGGTCAGTGAGATCACTGTACATTATGATAATATGACAGAAGGATGTCTGTTTCCAAACAAGCCCAGGCTGATCTGCCAGAGGATCCTTTCCATTTTTTTCTGAAAAGGCGCCAAGAGATGGATGCCCACATTCCGCCCCAGACTGTTGCCTGTGTCCCTGCTTACACCAATCAAGCTCCATGCCACAAAAGGTCAGCTGCTGTCCCAAACTGTTTTTTTTTTTTAAACTAAAGTACAGTTGATTTACAATGTTGTGTTAATTTCTGCTGTACAGCAAAGTTATTCAGTTATGTATATATTCTTTTTCATATTCTTTTTCATTATGGTTTATCACAGGATATTGAATATAGTTCCCTGTGCTATACAGTAGAACCTGGTTGTTTATCCATCCTACATGTAGCTAATCCCAAACTCCCAATCCATCCCTGACCCACCCTGCCTCACTTTCTAGCATCCACAAGTATGTTCTTTATGTCTGCGAACCTGTTTCTGTTTCATAGACCCATTTCTTTGTGTTGTATTCTAGATCCCACATGTAATTGATATCACGTGGTATTTGATTTTCTCTTTCTGACTTACTTTGCTCAGTATGATAATTTCTAAGTCCACTCATATTGCTGTAAATGGCATTATTTCCTTGTTTTTATGGCTGAGTAATATTTCATTTTGTATATATATATTACATATATATATATTTACCATATCTTCTTTATCCATTCATCTGTTGATGAACATTTAGGTTTCCATGTCTTGGCTATTGTAAATAGTACTGCTATAAACAAAGGGGTGCATGTATCTTTTCAAATTATAGTTTTGTCTGGATATATGCCAGGAGTGGGATTGCTGGATCATATTGCAACTCTATTTTTAGCTTTTTTGAGGAATCTCCACACTGTTTTTCATAGTGGCTGCACCAATTTACATTCCCATCAAAAAAAAGTAAGAGGATCCCACACCCTTTCCATGATTTATTACTTGTAGCCTTTTTAGTACTGGCCATTCTGACCAGTGTGAGATGGTACCTCACTGCAGCTTTGATTTGCATTTCTCTAACAATTAGCAATGATGAACATCTTTTCATGTACCTACTGACTATCTCTATGTCTCTTTGAACCAAACCTGTTTATGTCCTCTGTAATGTTATTATACTATGCTACTTAGTTAATTATTACCAAATGTGATGACACAAAAGTGCTAACAAGAAGAAAGTCATTGTTAGAAAAACTAAACTGAATACTTCAGGGGAAAAAGTAGTTGCTTAAAAAATAATCAGGTACTTATACACATAAGAACTATAAAACTTTGGCAGGGGGTAAAAATGTATTAGGATTCTACAAGTTCAAAATATCTAGGAGCTTTTCATTCATTTTATAGAAATCAAAAGCCTGAAATCACTGAAATGCACTTTGGGTGTGGTTGATTTGAGAAGGATATGGCACTCATGAAGAGGTCCCCTCAATTAAAATATCAGTAAAGTAATGCACATTATGAGCTAACATTAAGTGTGTGAAGTATAGATCTTCTGAATGTTTTCTTATTTAATCTAATTTTTCAGCTGACAACTCTCATCATAACATAACTAAAGAACCCTCCTCTAACTCCGTCAGCAACCCCCACACTTCCCATTTGTTGACTACTTATCATGTGACAGAGAATTTATTAAGAATTTTACAATATTATCCTTTATTCTTTCAATGACCTTTTGACGTAGACATTATTATATCCATGCTTCAGATAGGTAAACTGAGGCCAAAAGGAAGTAAGCCATTTAACCAAATCCAAGGGTTTTCCTTGTGGCTCAGCTGGTAAAGAATCCACCTGCAATGCAGGAGACCTGGGTTCAATCCCTGGGTTGGGAAGATCCCCTGGAGAAGGGAAAGGCTACCCACTCCTGTATTCTGGCCTGGAGAATTCCATGGACTGTATAGTCCATGGGAGTCACAAAGAGTCAGACACAACTGAGTGACTTTCACTTCACTTCACTTGGCAGGAAGTCAAGCCAAGGCTTCACCGGGTCTTCCCATTGACAGCTGGCGTGAGAACAGCTATGCTAAGAGGTGGGACCTCTGATCTTATGAGTTGGATTTATCTGCATACAAGACTCCACTGACTTCTACCTGAAACTGCTCAGATGATTAACAAGACCACCAACAGAGAAAGTGTAAATGAAAATACACAGTAAGCTTCAGTAACGTTTTAAAAGTAATTATCTTTTTAAAAAACTGCAGATTTCTGCTCACCCCAACACATGAATTCAGACCACCAAATCTTCCAATCACTTGACAAGCACTTCACCCCTGCAGCTAGCTAAGGGCCTGGCACAGAAAGCTGCAGCTTACCAAAACCTAAATCATAAACACCAGCTTCCCACTGAGAGGGAAAGCAGAAGAACAGCATTTGGGGTAAGACCTGTGCCATTTGACATCCACATTGTTTAGGGGGCAGTGCAACAGGAACCAGACAAAACTCCACTCTAAAAATGAGGAAACAGGCTGTAGTCTGAGTGGCTAAGCAGAGGTATTGACCACGTCGGGGGATCCAGGAAGAATTCCGTTCCAGCAGTCCCCAACATGGTACGTTTCACACATGTCACACGCAAAAAGAGCTCCCTCAGGTCACAGAGCATGGGACAGCCTTGGTCCCAACTGCAGCCCAACCCCTCACATAACCATCATGGGAAACATTTCAGTGTGCTGAATGGATGGGTGAGGACACTTTCCAAGTTTCTGGAATATATGCTAACAAATGAGGCAGCTTCCCTGGAAAGACATGAGACGTGGTTTTGTATTTCAGAACTCCTAAACGCCTAACTGGTGAGTCAGTCATCCGAACATCCATCGTCTGTCCTTCGGCATGTCACACAAAAAAAGCAGAACTCAAGAAACAGCCAAGAAGACCACCTGCCCACAGCATGGAGCCAAGTCGCATTCTGACCCAAACTTATGGAAGGGCTCCTAATGGAGAAGTGCCCTGCACAATTGGGAACAGCTGGGTCTCAGCCCTCGGGGTACAGCAGACGCACAGATTTTTATATCCCATGCTCCGACTGAAGCCCAGGCCGACCAAGTTCCCCAGGGCAGGTATCAGAATCGCCTGGGCCCACCCCTGGGGTTCCCTGCTCAGCATGTCTGGGACAGAGCCCAGGAATCTGCATTTCGAACAATTTTCAGTCCATGCTGACGCTGCAGGTCCAGGTACCACAGTTCAACTACAGCTGCTTTCGACACTCTGCCCGCAGTCATGTCATTGGAACGATACCAGAGACAGGATCTGAGACCCAGATGTCAATTCAGGTCCACTTACAGAAATGACAGCTGTTTTTTAAGAATCCATAGGCTCAATCCTATTTCTTCACTTGAATCTCATGGCCCTCTCTCACTTAGAGACTGCACATGCCCTAAAAGGAAAATAGGTTCCAGGGCTCCCAACCTGTCAAAACTTTCTTGCCATCTCAATGGCTGGCTTCCTTCAGGGGGTTTCAAATTGTCTGTCTACAAGGTCCTTCCTCCCTCCTTCCTCCTTCCCTCCTGGGGAAGTATTCTTCTATGCCAACATTCTCTGAAAGAGATGCAGATAATCTGCCCAATTGGAATGTCAGTATGAAATCTATCATTTTGCTCATAAACCAGCATGGAGCTTATAGTCCTTTAAAGGCCAGAATCTGTGGGGCTGTTCCTGGCCCTCTGTGACTTAGCAATAACTGGGAGCCAGCTTCTCCTGACTTCCTGTTATTTCTGTTTGTTTATAAATGACCACATGCATTTTCAGGCATTCTTCTGGCAAAAGCGACAATTTTGCTTCACAGTTCTCTGAATTCCTTTTGACCAGACAGAGACTTCCATGCCAGAAACCCCAGACAGAAGAGAAGGGAGGAGGGGAAAGGGATGCGGTAGAAGGGGGAAGACTGGGGAAGGGTAGACGGCTACAAAAGGGAGGAGTCAGGCCTGCCTCATAGCTGTGTGAAGCCTGTACTAATGGGGTGTTGTGCTGTGCTGAGCTTAGTCACCCAGTCATGTCTGACTCTGTGTGACCCTATGGACTGTAGCCCACCAGACTCCTCTGTCCATGGGATTTTCCAGGCAAGAATACTGGAGTGAGTTGCCATGCCCTCCTCCAGGGGATCTTCCCAACTCAGGGATCGAACCAGAGTCTCCTGCATTGCAGGCGGATTCTTCACCAGCTGAACTAACAGGGAAGTCCTCTACTGGGGGTGGGTCCTGCACCAAATCAAATCCTGGTCCTCAGCCTGCAGGCGTGATTCACATCTAACAACTCACTGACACATGGCAACATCTCCTGTGGGTTTCTAGGGACTGGTGGAGAGCAAGGGAGGGCAAAAGTTATGGGCATCCTCACTACTGCATTTGTCTAAAAGCACATGTATCTGGGAGCTTCCTTGATCCCCACTGTGACATCCCAAGAGTTAACACTAACCTTTAACGGAATGAAAGTGACATCACTAGGAACTGGTTTTAACACATTCCTGACCTCAAAACGGTGTCTAAAGTAAGGAGAGCTGTAGCTGACAATTAGCGCCCCTCTCAGACATATAATGTGTGGCAATTTATGCTGATTGATAATATGAACCAGGAGGGAAAACACCAGCCAAGCTGTGCCATTAACTCTGAGCAACAGTCAGTCAAGGAAATAGCTGGGTTCCCCGCTTGACATGACTGAACGCGAGAGAGCGGCATGAGGTGACCCCCTCCTACCACGCAAGGGGGCTGTGCCCTCCACTCTGGGCGGAGATGGTTTCCATCATCATTGCTGAGGCTGTCCCGATGACAGCCTCTGAAACAAGGCACAAAGATTTCCTGCAGTTCAAGAGTTTTCTGGCACCAGTTCCCACCTCACTGGGAAGGTTTCACAGCCACCCCTATCTATTTCACAGTGAAAACCAAGCCCAAATCTCAAAGCCTTCATGTACAAGGGTATCTGTCACAAACATGAGAACATAAAAAAGCAAATACCTGCTTAGAAGCGACTGTCAAGACCTGAAGGGCCTGCTGGATTGACAGGTGTGGTTTTGCATTATGCTTAAGCAGATGTTTTCACATGTATTACTTACCTATGACACACAATTGTACAGCTCCATAGGAGGAGCCAAGACACACAGCCACACTGGGAGCCCCTCCCTGCTCTGAGCTCTGGCTGGCTCCAGGCGGAGGCTTGGCCTAGCCCCAGGCCACCGTGTTCTTAACAGAAGCCCTGGTGCAGCCACATGCAGAGGAGGAATCCCTGACATGTAACATCCTGCAGCCCACAGGCGGCTAACACATGGGTAAATTCTACCTCCAAAAGGGCGTTAACATTGGGACCTCCCAGACACTCCCAGCAGAAGCCTGTGTGCCCCAGAGTGAGGCCTGCCACGGGGCTGGTGTGATGCCCTCTGGCCTGGGTCACAGGGGATGGCCGGAAAGCAGAGACCATTCTCTGTGCTCGTAGCTCAGGCTTCAGAGGGGACAGAGGGCACAGCAGGGCCAGGGGGTCCAGGAAGGCTGGAATCGCCTGAGCAGCACTGCTTGTCATGCAGAGCACACACATGGAACAAGGCCTCTACGAGAACTGGACTTGCCATGACCTCACTTTTCTTGGGAAGACGGGGTGGGATGCGGGATGGATAGTAGGTTAGAGGTAAACAGAGCTGCCAAAGCCCCATGTGGCCTGGCCACTTTGCACAGGGAGGAAAGTGCACTCACCGCAGCCAGAGCCCTCTCCAAAGAGCTAGTGAGTGACAGGGACAACGGGTGAGGCCAAAGGAGCCCAGCCTGCACTTCCCGCCCTGAACCAATGTCTGGTCTTCACAAGGAAGCCTGAGCCAATCTCCTGCTCTCTCAGGTTGGCATCTGTTATGGGCAGAACTGGGTCCCCAAACCCAAGCGTTGAAGTCCTAACCCAAAGTACCTCAGAATGGAAGTGCATTTGGAGACAGAGTCTTTAAAGGGGTGATTAAGGTAAAATGAGGTCGCTGGGGTGGGTCCTAATCCAACAAGACTGGTGTCCCTATAAGAAGAGGTTAGGACATTGACACACAGAGAGAAGACCACCTGAAGGCAGATGGAGAAGGTGGCCAGCGACAAGCTAACAAGAGAGGCCTCTCAGGAGGAACCACCCTGCCCACACCTTGATGTGGGACTTCTAGCCTCCAGGATTGTGAGAAGATAAATATCTGCATCTCCATCATTGCCCTGTTAATAGGGTCATCAGTACCGTCCTTCTAGATTCCGTGTGTGTGTGTGTGTGTGTTAATATATATTTGTTTTTCTCTTTCTGCCTTAACTCTGTATAATAGGCTCTAGGTTCATCCACCTCACTACCACTGACTCAAATGTGTTCCTTTTTGTGACAGAGTAATATTCCATTGTATATGTGTAACACAGTTCCTTTATCCATTCATCTGATGATGGATATCTAGGTTGCTTCCATGTCCCAGCTATTGTAAATAGTGCTGCAGTAAACATAAGGGTACATGTGCGTTTTTCAACTTTGGTTTCTTCAGGATATATGCTTAGAAGTGGGATTGCTGGGGGAAATGGTAGTTCTACTCCCAGTTTTGTTGTTTTTTTTTTTTTTTTAGGAATCTCCATACTGTCTTCCATAGTGGCTGTATCAATTTACATTCCTACCAACAATGCTAGAGGGACTTGTTGCTTGTGGATTTTTTGGTGATGGTCATTCTGACCAGTGTGAGGTGATACCTCATTGTAGTTTTGATTTGCATTTTTCTAGTAATGAGCATCTTCTCATGTGTTCATTAGCCATCTGTATGTCTTCTTTGGAGAAACGTCTATTTAGGTCTTTTGCCCACTTTTTGATTGGGTTGTTTGCTTTTCTGTTATTGAGTTGCATAAGCTGCTTGTGTATTTTGGAAATTAATCATTTGACAGTTGTTTCATTTGCTATTATCTTCTCCCATTCTAAGGGTTGTCTTTTCACCTTGTTTATAGTTTCCTTTGCTAACACAGCATTTTTTTGAAAAGAAGAGCAGTCAGTGCGTGCTAGCAGGGTGGAGGTGCAGGCTGGAGGCATTGCAGCTGCCTAGGGGGTGGCACTTGTCTCCCGCAGGAGAGCGAAGAGCAGGTCAGCCCTCTCCCACTGGGCAGCTCCTGCCCACTCTCACCTGGCTGTCACCCCTGTAACAATTTATAACCTGCTTTCAGCCCTTACTCCACATGGAAAGAGGACACTTGAAGTAAAGGAAGAATGCAAACCGGAGGTCCTCTTTCTTCTGGTACATGATGTCAGAGCCAGTCCTCCTCATATCTGCCGGGCAGAGGACTTGGCCACCTACGTAGGGGGAAACTCATAGGTACCTCTGAGGACACACTCCAAACTGTTACAAGATCCACCGTCAATTTCGAGAACCTGGATTCCTTCGTTCCCTCAGCAAATTCCAAGTGTGACTCGGTGTGGGCCTGCAGGGGCAGGATGTCCACAAAGAAGCCCTGCCCTCCTGCAGCTCCCACCAGCGCCAAGACCACAGGAACCGGGAAGGCACCTGGTCCTCTGCAGGGCAGTGGCGGGAGGGGGCGATAAGCCTGGGGACGCAGGTCAGGTGGGGCACGGGGGAACAGGAGGGCAGGCTGGCAGGGCTAAAGGTGAGGATGCCGCAGGGCAGCAGGCTGAGCAGGCGGGAGGGGTCAGTCTGCAGTAGAAAAGATGGCGAGGGTGCGGCAAGGCCTGGACCAGGTCGGAGAAAAGCCCACAGTGAAGACAGGTGGAAGGTGGAGGGCATGCTAGGGTTGAGCCTCGAGGCCTGCCATGGCCTTAAAGGCCCTCAAGGCTGCTCGCTCCATAGTTGTTTTCTTTTTTAAAGTCAACAAGAAGAAACCTGAGAGTGAGTCCAAAGTCCTGCTACACATAGAACCAACAGCCCCAACTTTCCACACTACACCCATCAGCTTCTTCTTAGGATGAGGGTGAGGGTGGCCCTGGGGACAGTTCATGAATCTGAGGCCCCACTAGGTAATACATTTTGGAGCTCCAATTAGAATTCTGAAATCAGAGCCTTTAATGACAACAGCATATAAACTATTTGCATACTGGAGTGTGAATGACGAGCACATTTCCTGTAGAATTGTGTATTCGGGTCTCCTAGCCTGTGAGACTTCAAGGTGAGACTCACAGCAAACAAACAATAAATCATGAGCAGGTCTCCCAAGCTGTCATCCTGTGTGCCGGATTCCAGCACATATAAATGTGAGACTAAGGCACCTCAAGTTCAAAAAAAGAGAAAGTACCACATCCCCAGATGGCGTGTTTGCCCAGAACAGTATTAGTGTAAAAGGTAGCGTGATGCACTAAGATACACAGACAAGCCATCACAATCTCCTAAGTACCTAGACCATCTCTCTGCCTTGTGTGTGTCAAGCTGGATGCATACAATTAGAGAGCATGCTGGCAATGTGTGGGTGGTTTTTTTCTCACAGTGATGTTACTTGTTTTTCCTCCACATAAAATATCAGATATTTGTATAGTAAATAAACTCTGATCCTCAGTATGATTAAGACATGTCTGTGATCCAATTAAAACATCAAAAAAAATCCAATAAATATATCAAAAAATCCATAAAATCCAAATAAAATGAATTTCTATTAACAGTACACAAGCACAGATTCACACACACATACACACAGATTCACACACACACACACACACACACATACTTGGGTTTCCCCAGTGGTTCAGCAGATAAAAAATTCACCTACAATGCAGGAGATACAGGAGATGTGGGTTTGACCCCTAGGTCAGGAAGACGCCCTGGAGGAGGGCATGGCAACCGACTCCAGTATTCTTGCCGGGGAATTCCCATGGACAGGGGAGCCTGGCAGGCTACAGTCCATGGGGTCACAAAGAGTTGGACATGACTGAAGCAACTGAGCAGCAGCAGCATATAAACAGATACATTTTCAAAGATAGCAACACATCTATATATCTCGATTATATGTTATATATATATATAGGGGGGTGTGTGTGTGTATGCATGTATACACACACACATACATCTCAGCATCTCCTTGAACCACATTTTCATTCCAAACAATCTGGTAACCACTGTTTGGTAAACATCCTTCCAAACATCCTCCAAAGGATGTTTGGTAAACATCCTTCCATACAATTCTCCAGAAGTATCAGATACTGACAGAGCTCTACGCCATTTTTTAGTAGCAACTGATGATCCATGGTATAAACATAGGTTCGTGGTATACATGCACCAGAATTCGTCCAGCTTGTCCCTTGGAGCCATGCATCTACTTTGTTTCCACATGGCTGTTTTGTAACTACAAGCGAGGCTACAGTAAACATCCTTGCCCCCTCCTCCTTATGATCTGGTATTAATAATTTAACAGTTCACAGACTATGAATGAAGGGGCTATGTTCTCACAGAGGAGAACAGACACGCAAACACTCAGGTAACAGAGCTTCTTGGGGAAGGTGAGGACCGCTGGTGTTACTTGTGTCACTCGGCTCTTTTCCTGGCAGAAATGCAATGTGCAGGTTCACATCAAGAGCTAAGGATTCGGGGAAGTTCAGCCGAGTGCAGTGACAAGCAGGCCAGGCGCATTCTCCTTCCCTTTCAGGGCCAAGGAGGGGTGGTTGGGAGGACTGGGGATGCTGGGGCAGTGAAAGTCAGTGTGGCATTCAGGGTGGAACAGGACACACTTGCCCACACCGATCCACTTCATCCCACACCGCCACCCAGGAGCCTACAGAATCCCCTGCCCAGTACCACACTGACTCTAGCCCCTTCCCAGTCTCCTGTGGGGCAGCCACATGGACAACAGTAGAAATGCTGACCCCAGGCTGCTCTCAGGGTGCCAAGCCCATGCCAGACCAGGGTGTAGCTGCTGGGGCGGGGGGGAGTCTGCATTCAGCCCCTGTGAAAATCTGTCCACTTCCTTCAGGTCCTCCCTCTAGCCCTGCTCTACACCTGGGGTCTTCCTGAAAAAGTTGTTCTTCAGCTGCTAAATCATGTCCAATTCTCACATCTGTACACGACTACTGGAAAAACCATAGCTTTGACTAGATAGACCTTTATCGGCAAAGTTATGTCTCTGCTTTTTAATACACTGTCTAAGTTTATCATAACTTTTCTTCCAAGGAGCAAGGGTCTTTTAATTTCATGGCTGCAGTCAACATCTGCAGTGATTTTGGAACCCAGGAAAATAAAACATGTTCTGTTTCCACTTTTTCCGCTTCTATTTGCCATGAAGTAACGGGACCGGATACCATGATCTTCGCTTTTTGAATGCTGACTTTAAGCCAGCCTGAAGAAGAGGCTGTTTTAATCACTCCTTAAAGTTTTCTGTTTCTGACATCTGGGGCCATGATACCTGAGCCTGCTCCCACTCCCTGACTGAGAACTGGACAATATGCAAACCAACCAAGGCTCTCACGCCCTCAGCATCTGCTCTCACCACCCCAGGGCTGGATGAGGCACCTAGGGCAGCCCCTACACCTGCTTAGACGACTCACCCTGCCTTGCCCATTCCTTCCTGTAAAAACCACAGTGAACGCTCCCACCCACATTCCCCTCTGCCTTCTGACTGGCCCTGGTGTTTCCCTGTGTGGTCCTGCCTATCCCATCTCCTGTTTCTAGGCTCCATGAAGACAAAAACTTCTCTCTTCACAGCAATCGTTTCTATGTCCATGTATTTACCAGATGTGATTTAAACAAATCACAGGCACATTTTAAAACAGGCCTAGCTGCCAGGGGAATTCCCCACGCCTTTAAGCATCACCTCCCTTCTAGACTATGGCCTGCCCTGGCATTCAGTTCACTCAATTCTCATTTCTACTTAAAATCTAAACAATCCCTTTAGCTGTGTGTGTATGTGTATGCACACACGCACACATGCATGCACATGTAGAATTAGTCGGTAGTTCATCTCCTGGAAGTGGAGACATGGAAGAATGGTAGCAGATTTAGCAAATAGCTAGCTGAGATCACCTAATCTGTACATCTTCCCAAGCAGGTGCATGCATGCACATTAAGTTGATTCGGTCATCTCCAACTCTTTGCGACCCCACAGACTGTAGTCCACCAGGCTCCTTTGTCCATAGGAGTCTCCAGGCAATAATACTGCAGGGGTATGCCATGCCCTCCTCCAGGGGATCTTCCCAACCCAGGGATCAAACCTATGTCTCTTATGTCTCTATACTGGTAGGCAGGTTTTTTTCCACTAGAGCCATCTGGGAAGCCCTCAAGATGGTGATCATAATACTAGCATGTCCTCAAGGTCCCATGCTGGGCTGAGCATCTGGGGCATCAGTGGTGGCCTCAGAGGCTAATCTGTGAATTCACAGTGACTGTGAAAATCAACACGAATATTATTTCCAAACACAAGGCAGGATCAGCACCTCTGAAGGTCTGGCATGCACACGTGTATGGCCAGTCACACACACAGGCACCCGTGTGTGTGTGTGTGTGTGTGTGTGTGTGTGTGCCTGTCTCCTACACTGGGACCCTCTCAAACACACCCTGGCTTGGAGCTGAGCATTCATGAACTGTGCTGACAGTGAGGAGAAAGCCCAGTAATTCCTCACACCCAAGTGACTCTCTGCCTCATCTGTTTCTGCTTGTTTAAAAAAAAACAACTACTTAATTTTATAGCTAAGTTATAGTTCCCGCTTTGGCAAAAAAATAAAAAGAGGGAGTCTTCCTGCTACCCATTCACCAAGTGAACCCTGGCCAATGCTGTGTTGACTTACAGAGATCAGTTTCCTGTGCTCTGAGAGCAGGGAAACGTTAGGCTGGGTACCTGGAGCCAACACTGCGGTCCCTTGTCACGTGTCCTTCTCCATGCCTTTGTGGTTTGCCTTTAATTATTTTTTCAGGACCAGGAAAAGAGCAGCAAGCCAACTGCAACTCCCCATCCAAAGCTGGTCATGCCAGACCCAGCCCTGCCAGGATGCTCATTAACACGAGCCACCTATAACGAATATTTCAGTTTACTTTAGGCTGAAAAATTTTTTTCTGGCAGGTGCTGCCCCCTCAAGATGAATTCACAGCAAAGGAAATATAACAAAGTTGGCCTCCTGGCACAATGACAAAATATACATAAACGAAACGTCGGCTTTCTTCAGTTTACATCACTCACGCCCCTCTCTCTACAAGGGCCTACAAATTACAGCTGTTGATGTTTTCGCATAACCTAAACTTTCACTCTACAGAACTCTTACTTGTCTCAATGTATTTATACTCTTGGTAATGGAGGTGCTCATTATTTACACCGGTTGTTTAAACAGTAACCAGATTGTTTAGGGCTGGCGCGTCTGGGTTGGCCGTCTGTGGAGCACCACTCAGAACCCACACGCTTAAAAGGGCCAAATAAATGGGGCAGTGGGGAACTTATGACACGAGAAAGGGTCTTTGTGAATTGTAAATAGGCCTGCATTGTGGGGCCTGTGAACCACACAGTAAAGGGATGTCAAGAAACATTCCCCCATAGAAACCCAACTCTGTGGCCCTGGAGCCCAGAGCAGCCTTCCGGAAGGTTCTGTCCTGCCCCATGCCCTAGGCTCCGCTGCACTCGTTACTCAATAAAAGTTCAGGGTACACTCTAGAAAGCTCCCTGAATAGCCTCTCTGGATTTCCCGTCACACAGTTGTTCCACCATCGCCATGCAGTCCTCAGAAGAGAGCATCCATGACCCAGGAAGTGGGGAGGAGGTTTCCCCAAACCACAGTGACGAGCAGGTGAGCACCAGAAGTGAGCAGGATCTACCAGCAAAACTGAAAGATGGTACAGCAAGAGGTCTGAGGACCTGCTGGACACTGCGGGCACTCAGTGACAATTCTGAATGGGACTGCAATTTCTCCCCTCAGAAGAAGAGAAATCGCCAAATAAGATGTTCTGTCAAGAAGAAAAATGTTGAAGGGGGAAAAAAAACACAGTGAAAGAAAACCTTGCAGTATTTCTACCCTTGGAAGGCATCTTCCACCTCCGGAGAGAAACAGCCTAGCTCTGTCAGTCACCTAGAGAACAGAAAACCACTCCTGACGCCTGCATACTCTGGCCTCTAACACAGCCCTGGCGCCTGCTCCGGTGAGGAGAGGGGACACCAGGCCTGCAGGTGCCAGAGGCCCCGGGGGACCAGCTCACAGCCGAGGGGCCCTCTGCGGGCCACAGCACGACAGTCACCCTAGAGTCTAGTCACTTCCGTGGGTTCTCCCCCAGGGTCTCTGGCACTGCCAAAAAGCTCACTTTTGGATACTAAAACAAAAAACACACTTTGGATCACATTTTTTCAGTTACTCTGTTCCCTCAAGATTTAGGGATTTCCTCTGTGCTCCTAACTCCTCTGTAAGATAAAAGCAACAAGATTCCTTCCCGCCTTTCAAGGATCTCAACAGCAGTGGGAAAACAATTCAACTCCCAGAAAAGGCGAGTTTATTGATTAACACTCACCTATAGCAGGCGGTAAAGTAAGAACTTAGGCTTTCGAATTTGAAAGACAAAACAAAACAGTTCAAATATAGGGTCTGCTGGTTTCCACTCACTAAATTCACTGGGCAGCTCTTTTCTCATCAGTCCACACAGCCAACATCTTCAGGGACAAACCTCCGCTTCTTGGTCAGGCGCAGGCAGGCCTGAGCCATGAGTTGTTCCTGCAAAGGACCTTGTCAAATGTTTGCCACCTAGCAGAGTTCCCCCCACATCACCTCCTCAAAAACCAGAATGCAGAAAAGTGACAATGGTTCTAAGTCAAGATCACTAAACAAAAGCGATTTAATTCTTCCAGTGAATCATGAAGGTCTACTTATGTAACGGATTTAAGAAAAAGTTCATGGTTACATAGATTATGTTTCAAGAAGGAAATCCAATAACATCAATGATGCTTTCCATACTAAATGATATGCATTACATTTTAAAAATGATCTATGGCTTCCAACATGCCATATTACAGATTCATGGCATATATAAAATGATTTTTCTCTGATGAGCAGTTATTTCAGAGCAATGTAAGCTCCCACTCAGTAGCAAAGAAACCACAGGCATTTTCATTCATAATAAAAGTTATCACATGGTTTGAAAAATAAACTTTAAGGCAATTAGAATACATGGGTCTGAAAAGGTGCTTAAAAGAGAACATTAAATATTTACAGGTAAAATGAGTGCATTTTGTTCAAGACTGAGGCATTAAATCAAGCTCCTCTTGCTTTGACAGGGTCATAGAGAATTACAGGATTTTCACTAATCCTCAAATAAACAGTGTAAATACTGTTCTTAGCTCAGAAATTGCCTGCTGGCTATCGAGGGGTATTCTTGACAGAAAACGTGACAGCACCTCAACTGTCAACCTTCGAGAAACTGATGGTCTTCCTGTAAATTCCCTGCAAACCAAAACTATTTGATATGATGCCAACGAAATTTTAAAAGACCACTTTGCGATGCAGAGTAGGTCTGGAGGCCCTTTTTCATTGATTAGGAGGAAATCATCAACTCCCTAGGCAATACCCAGGTGTCTGAAGATAGGTGGGTTTCAACAACCCACAACACAACCAGGCAAAAGCAAGTCAGCAGTGGGAGAGAGTCTGCCCTTAAATCCACTTGCCGTGGCCATTAATCTAAGTGTGCTCAGGGTCACCGGCAGTGGATAATGGACAACCTTGTAGAAGTCCCAGTACCTGTGGCTTCCCTGGGCTTCTCTGATAGCTCAGTTGGTAAAGAATCCACCTGCAATGCAGGAGACCCCGATTTGATTCCTGGGTCGGGAAGATCCACTGGAGAAGGGATAGGCTACCCACACCAGTATTCCTGGGCTTCCCTTGTGGCTCAGATAGTAAAGAATCCACCTGCAATGCAGGAGACCTGGGTTCAATCCCTGGGTTGGGAAGATCCCCTGGAGAAGGGAAAGGCTACCCACTTAAGTATTCTTGCCTGGAGAATTCCACGGACTGTATAGGCCATGGGGTTGCAAAGTCAGACACAACTGAGTGGCTTCTCTTTCTTAGAAAACCCTCCTCAATAAACAGCCAACAGCCTCACCTTGGATCCAGCAGCTCAAGGCAAATGCCAAGTTGCCATCTTGCTCCATCCTCCCCTAACCCCTGGTAGTCAGTTGGTCAGGGGTCAGTTTTATCCCTAGAACATGTCAGAAGTAAGTTCTTTCTCTCCTTGTCCTCTGCCCCCACCTCAACACCAGCCTCCACCATCCTTGTTCTGACCCTCCAACCTGGTCTCCAACAAGGTTCCCTACTTTCCCATTCAACCACGATGGCATGCTTATCTGTTGGCATGCAGCCAGAAGAGTCCCTTCAAAAGATAAACTCTATCACAATGTTACATCATTGCTTCAAACCCTCTATGCAGGCGCCCATCCCACTTCAACTAAAGCCCCATATTCTCACCATCCCCTGCAAAAGCCAGTCCTCACACTGCAGTGCCTTGACTCCTCCTTCCAGAGTAGCCACTGACCTCCCTGATGGCTCTTTCCTGCCCCAAGACACGGACACGTGTTTCATTGGCCTGGCTTCCATGCAGAAGCCCCTTCTCAGACAGGCCTTCCATGCCCACCTCCCCTGGGCCTTTCCCTGCTCCCCACACCCGATCACTCTACCTCATTCCCTCACGTTATTGTCTTCATTGCCATTACTTCTATCTGCAAGTCCTTTGCTTATTTTTTAGCAATAATTGTCTCTACTCCCCTTCAGCATTGGTGGGTTCTGTATGTTCCAGGGAAAATGACACAAGAATCCACAGAGGATTTAAACATGAGATCAAAAAGTAAGAGTAGGGACTTCCCTGGTGGCTCAGTGGTAAAGAATCCACCTGCCAAAGCAGGAGACACGGGTTCAGTCCCTGACCTCGGAGGACCTCAGGTGCCTCAGAGCACCTGCGTCCATGTGTTCTAGAGCCTGGGAGCTGAAACTACTGCGTCCATGGGCCCTGGAGGCTGCGCTCTCAACAAGAGAAGCCACTGCGGTGAGAAGCCTGGGCACCACAAGGAAGAGTAGGATCCAGCTCCTGCAACCAGAGAAAGCCCGCACAGCAATGAAGACCCCGCACAGCCAAAAATAAACAAATAAAATTATATTAATAAAAGAAGTAAGGGCACCGGGGAGGAGGGCAAAGACAGTCATTTACCATTTGTTACTGGTTTTAAGCCCAGCTTCTAAAGGAAAAGATACTTACCAATGGGATTTGAGAAATACTGATCACCATTCACTAGCAAATTGTACTGTATTAAGTGGACGTTACCTTAACTGTCCTGAAAATGTGACAAAGTGTATTTTAACTGACCACTGATGTTTCGGGACAACTTTGAGTCTGCCATGCATTTATGAAGGAGAGATGAAGGATTCTCAGGAGGGAGGCCATGGCCTCTGGCACCCGCTGCCTTCTGGGCAATCCCTTTCTCAAGCAGTAGGGAGTGCTGACTCAACCCGCACTTCAAACATGACAGACAGCACATCTTAGAAGCTTGGTGCTGGGGGGACCTTGGCCTCAGTTGTGGCCAACTTGACATCTGAGGTGGAGGGGAGAGATGCTAAGACCCAGCTGTGGGGGCAGATCAGGGTGGGTTCCTTTCTCCACTTCCCCATGTTCAGTTACCCCAGGAGGTCTTCTGTGATTTCCAGGATCATGGTGGTAGCCCAGCCCCACATAGTCCAGTGATTAACTGATGAGATCACATGATCAACATAAATGTGCAAAGCCATATCAGGACAAGCAAGACTGTGGCCTTGGGGTGTGTGGACACATCTGAAAAGGGATGGTACCAGAAGAGAAAAGGGTTCAAGCCCTGGCAGCCCTGTACCTTTTTGCACACCAGGCAGGCGCCAGCCCAAGAAGGGCCCTCCTTTGGTCTGGTCCCCAGGGTCCAAGTGCTGGCACCCAGGGAGACAGCGCCATGGCCACTTTGGATCAGGCTGCCCCATGACCATCTTGCCAAGCCAAGGCTCCGTCTGGTATCCATGGGAACAAAAGGAAAGTCAAGGCCGCGTTTAACTACCATGATGAAGATTTACTTAGGGAGTAAAAGCAGAAAGAAACCACAGCCCAGCGGGTTGTTAATGGAGAGGGGAGAGAAAACAGGAGGAGGGGGGAGGGGAAGGGGGAGGGCCGCCAAGGCTCTTTCAGTGTCTCCAGCTTTTGTTTATAGCTGTTCCAGACGATCTTAAAATTATCAGGTGGGGGAGAGGGAGCCTGGGCGTGCGGGTCCACGGTGCAATTTATGAAGCATTTCCTTTTCTCGGGGGCCAGAGCTGTGATCACATGAGCCTTTGCTTTTCTAAACTCCATGTTTGTTTTTGTAGTTTCTGCCAAACTAAATCAATTCAGCTTGTGGCAACCTTTAAAGAGTCATGACTCGCTCAAACAGTCTCAAAGCTTGACTTCTTTCCAAGAACGTCGACCAACATTTGTATAGGTTTCACATGCTTGGTGATCAAATCCTCTAATTACCCAAATCTGTGTCACATAACTATAAATTAGTGACTTTTAAGATGACAGATTTCTATTCTTTGATATGCACACCTAAATGTCTTTCATTCACATCAGGCAGAAACACTCGATTTTTCTTAACAGTACTCCTTGTGCACTAGCATCTCTTGAAATATCTTCAATGGGAACAAAAGGCCACAAACCCCACAAGCCCCCTTCCTTCACGACAGCCACTCATCCCGGTGTTGCCAGCCCTCCCCAATTGGGTCACCCCACTTGCCTGGACACCCACTGGCTGCACTGAATCCTTTCTAACAGACCCCTCTGGGGTAGAAGGAGGAAGAATTTATTACAAAGGAAGCTCCTGTGACTCCCTGTGGAAGAATCTGGAACAACTGCCTGTGCTGGTTATAGATAAGCTTAACCCTTTTATATAGGAGAAAACAGAAAGAATGGGGCAGAACTTAGGGGCACTTAGCAACTCCCCCAGTGGACTTGCACTGGATGTAAGCGTCCTATCAAAATTCATGCGCTGAAACTTAATCCCCATGTGGAGGTATTAGAAGGTGGGGCCTTTGGGAGGTGCTTTGGTCATAAGGGTGGGGCCCCCCTGCAAGGCATTAGCACCTTTAGGAAAGAGACCCCACAGAGCTGCGCCCCGGCCCCTTCCACCACTTGAGGACACAGCAAGAAGCTAGCAGTCTATAACCCAGAAGGCAGCCCTCATCGGAACCTGACCCTGCCAGTACTCTAGCCTTGGACTTTCAGCCCCCAGAAATGTGAGAAATAAATGACAGTTGCTTACAAGTCATTCAGCCTGTGGTATTTTGTTATAGCAGGTCAAATGTACCAAGACAGCTTAGAAACAAAAGATACCAACCAACGTGGTGACCTGAAACACCCAGAACTCCAGAAGAATGAACTCTGGTCTCTCTTAGTGCCAATGGCTCATGAACTCAATGTAGGTCAACTCCAGCCAGCTCTGGCCTGTGGACCCTGGGTCACTTCCCTACTTTGACCAGTAGAGCATCCTGTTCTGGAAACAGGACCTCTCAGGTGTGCAGAATCTCCCACCTGCCTCTCTTTCTGCTCTTCTCTATGTGTTTATTCAAAGCTGTTCTTGAAGGATGGTACCTGTCTTTTGCTGCTCCATGAAGAAAACATATTCCCCACCATTCCCACAGCTCAGCCCAAGCAGACACTGAAGAAGCCACCCCTCCTTTCCTGCTTCGGCTCCAGAGAGGAGGAGCCTGGTGGTCCAGCTCTGGTGAAATGCCCACTGCTGAGGAGTCAGTTAGGTGAGCCTGGAGGATGAGATGACCAGCTTCTACTGCAGCCCCTTGGGGAGTACAGCAAGTGGGGAGCAAGGCACAGAGGGCTGGGGTGCTGGAGAGGTGAGGATGCCCTGGCCCAGGGCTTAGTTCCCCCATGAAGCACAGTTTATGCCTATACTGGGGCAAGAATTTAAAAAGCACAGAAACAAAACAATTACAGAACTTGACAACCCAACAACAATAACAGTCACTGCCCATCTTCTTCCATCTTATCACGAAGCTTCTGATTCCTTTACCCACAGGACACCTTGCAGAGTTATCAATACAGAGAATGGCCATGCTTCTCAGTCTCCTCCCAGAGACACCCCAGGCAGTGAGTGCTGAAGTCTGTGTGTGAGTGTTGAAGTCTGTGTGTGAGTGTGTGCCTGTGTGGATATGTCTGTGTATGTATCTCTTTTTTTCTGTAAGTGTCTATGTATGTGTATATATGCTTCTGTGTTAATATCTGTGTATATTTATGTACATGTCTATGTCTGTGTGTATGTATGTCTTTCTTGAGTGTCTATGTGTCTACATACATGCATATACATATGTATATCTCTGTGTGTGAGCGTGTGTGTGTGTATGTGTGTCTGTGTATCTGTGTGTGCTTGCATGTGTGACTGCAACGAGATGAATCAGGAGCCACATGGCAAACCAGTCCATCTTCCCAAAGAATGGATTGTCTTTTAACTCAAAATTTGGGGGAAAGTGTTAAATATCAAAACAAACATAGAAACAAAATAGAGGAGAATACAAAATTCATATTAATTTGTATATAAAAAGAAAAGATCGCAAAGACAACACTCCTCCTTAGGCCTGCGTGCCTCATCTGGGTTTCACTGTGAGAGGCACACCACCATCGCCCCACCTCTGGGAGGTTGGGAACCTCAATTCCTATGCAGCTATTCCAAGCACCGAGGAGAGGTTGGCTCTGGACCGGCCTCTTGAGTCGCTTAAGTTCCAGTTTCTTCATGTACAAGGCAGGGGAGTAGAGGAGATCAGAAGAGGGCTGCCTGCATGTTGCAATCAGCTGGGAAATTTGAGCAAGATCAACACCAGGGCCCCACAGAGAGCAGTGAAATCAGAACCTCTGGGGCTGAGAACCCAGGAAATTCCAATACACACAGCCAGGGTTGAAAAGATGGAACAGACTCGAAAGAGCTCCATGCAAATGGGATCGCATTGGGCTATATAAACTATTACCATGATTCCCTCCACTCAGGATTTGTCTGCCAAGGTTCTTTTTCCCTGAATAGGGCAGCCAGTGTTTCAGCCAGGCTGCCTCCACATGTTCACATCTGGGCCATCTGTGGGACTTAGAGGTACCAGGGCTGGGATGTTTACTATTTTTCCTTTTGGGGGTTTTTACAAAAATGCTCCAGGCTTCCAATTGGACCCTGGCTCTCCTGGCAACCCACCCCCAAACTTACATCCCCTTCCACACCGCTTCTTCCTTCCAGATAGAACCCGTGATGCCGAGGGTCTGTCCTCTTCAAAAGGCCAAGCCTCTACAGTCCACAGGCTCAAGCTCCTCACACCGATGAGTGCCCTATAATCCCTCCTGAGCAGCAAAAGCAATTTTAGAAAAGTGGTCTGGAGACACCAAGAGGACCTGAAGGAGACTCTCACAAAGAAATGAAAACCTAGTTCAGACTAGGTCTGAACTAGAGCTGAGTATTTGGGAACTCTTAACTTCCAAAAGATGCTGAGGGTAACGGTCCCAAGGACAGGAGCGGCGTGGGCCCTGGGCTTTGCCCTATAGAGGATGGACACAGAAAGAAAAGCCAGGAGGGAGACGTGGGGGTGGCGACAGCGAGAAGGGAAGGGGTGTGTTTCCAAGTGGTCATGGTGGTCTAGTTGCTAAGTCATGTATGACTCTTGCAACCCCATGGACTGTAGCCCACCAGGCTCCTCTGTCCATGGAATTTCCCAGGCAAAAAATACCAGAGTGGATTGCCATTTCCTTTTCCAGGAGATATTGCTGACCTAAGGATCGAAACTGCACTCTCCTGCATCACAGGTGGATTCCTAACCACTGAACCACCAGGAAAGCTTGGCGTTTCCAAGCAGAGATACCTGTAAAAGCAACACGCAGCAGATTTGCCTACTGAGAAGTGGAAAAGAAACAACTGTTGTTGACAAGGGGGTTGACCTCTAAATTTTAATTAAATTTTGTTACTTACTAATAGCTATGCAAGAAAACCTATCAATAAGAGAATAAAAAATAATAGTTCAGAAATTCCAACCACAGAAGGTACCCAAGCAGCCACATGGCCGTCTTCCTACTAATCCAAGAAAAGCAGAGTGTCTGTGTGCCCACTTGTCTGTGGTCACAGCAGGTGAAAACTGTTGGAAAAACCAAATTTGGATGTTTTCCCTGGAAATGAACTAACAAGCTACAGGTAAAGAGGAATGACCAGACCTCACTACAGGGAAGGGTCCTGGGTGGTCCAGAAAAGAGCCTGGTGGTCCTGTCCCCAACTCAGAGCAGAGAATGGGCATAGTGGCTTCAACAGGGTCCCAAGAGGGACAGTCACAGGAGCAGCTGCAATCCAGTCCTGGGGGGAAGGTCTGTCACCAAGCTCCTTTCCCCTCACCCCTCACACCCATGTAGGCACGATGTTATCATGCAGCCCAGTGCTTCACAATCCACGTGTGTGTAGAATGAACTGTGTTCCCCAAACTCATATGCTGAAGTCATCATCTCAGAGTATGACCTGCTTTGGAGAGAGGGCCTTTACAGAGGGCATCAAGTTAAGATGAGGTCATTAGAGTGGGTCCTAAGTCAATCTGAGCAGAGTCGTTATAGACAAGGGAATCTTGGACACAGACACACACACACAGGGAAGGTGATGTGAAGGTACAGCCGTACGGGAGCCGCCTGCAAGCCAAGGAGCAGGGCCTTGGAGGAAACAAACCCGGTGGACACCTTAACCTGGGACATCTGGCCGCCAGAGCTGAGACCACAAGTGTCTGGTGCTCAGGCCACCCAGTCTACAGTGCTTGGTGACAGAGCCCAAGGTGACCTGCACAGCACGTGACAGGCCTCCCCACTGCTTGTCATCATCACCCAACATCCCTGCCGGATAAGAAGCGTTTCCTCTCCACCACGGACCACTGCTCTGCTTTCAGCTCTGAGCCAACGGCCTTTCCTACCCCCCTGCATGGCCTCCCAGCAGCCTACTCACTCAGCGAGCCCGCAGCTCCCACTGCCGTCCCCTATGCAGCCCCTCTGGTCACAGCTCCCACCCTCCACGGTCCACTCACTTGATTCAGGCCAACTTGCCTGGATTCAAGAACTTCAGCCTGTCAAGCACAAGCTTGTCTCAGCTATTCACTCTGGGACCCAAACATCTCTGCTGGGGAGACCTTCACATCTTGATCTCCAGTAAGAACCCCAGCAGCTCTGGCCGCCTACACACTGACATGGCTGGCATTGTTACTCAGCATCTCCCTTGCCAGCTCTGTGATGAGCACCACGCACATACACATGCACTTGACCCCAAGACAATATCAGGGGGGTGGGCGCCACTGGATACCCACCATCACCCAAGGAGCCCTTTCCCACTCCACCCCAGCCATGTGATACAGGATCCTGCAGTCCTGTTCACAAAACAGAAGGCCCAAGAAATCAAAAAACAAAGTTCTCTTGCTCAGATACTTGTAGTTCAGTCCCTGGGAATGATCAAGACAAGTGAGGCTGGAGCAGGCCCCCCTGAGGTATCCTCAAGAGCAGGATGGCACAAGCAGCCTTGGCTACCTGTGAGATCCTTCTGTGTCCTGGAGTGACCCCGCAGAAAGGTGACAGGACTGAGACTTAGACCTCGGAAGCCATGCAGCCAACCCATTGCCTCCACACTGGAGATGGCGACCACTTGTCCATGCAGCCCAGGACAAGGGGAGACCCGGGCATGGCCACCTAAAGCCTGGCCTGGAGTTGTCCACGGGCACGTTCTCAATCAGGTCCCCAGCAGCAGCACCTGCTCTCTGGGTGCTCCTAGGACGGCCAGCCCAACTGAGCACATTCAGGGACAGTGGGTTGAGGGCTGGGACTCAGGATGGCTCAAGATGAGACCAGCTTCCACCAGGGAAACCAAGGGGTACCTGGAGCTCAGGAGAACAGACACAGAGGTTGAAAGAAGTCTGAGAGGCAAAAAGAGCTGAAAAAGGCCCATGGGGAGGGTCAGACACACCCCTGCAAGCAATATTACAAAATGCCTGCATAGGGGTCAGAGAGAAAGAGCAAGAAATCTGGTATAACATCACAGGCTGTTGAATCTGGGTGGAGCACTTATGTGTGCCTGTTGTACTATTTTTCAACTTGATACATACTTGAAAACTTTCAGCATCAAAGGTGAGGGAAAAGAAAGAGGCCCACAGTGACCGGGTGGTGGTGAGTCAACAGGATTCTGTTCACTTCGGTCAGGTTCTCAGGGAAAGCCCAGATACACAGCACCCTCAAAGTTCCCAATGCGCAAGCCTTCTGGGTCTCCTAAATTCCTTGAAATTCCATACACCTGGATTCATGGCAGCTCTTTCAAGACCTTCACAGCTTGTGGTTGCTCCTTCTCCACTGCCCTCAGGTTCTCAAGTCCAAGGTCTTAGAAAGCAGGTCTCTCATAATGAGCCAGTAGCTCAAAGCAGACTCTACTTCACACCCTCCTTGCAATCATCCTGAATCCCTGCAGGAGGCACTGATGCTGGCATTGTGCACTTCAAGATCAGACCTCAGGAAGGGGACCAAACGGCAGAGTCACAAGGACATGAGCACTGAACGCAGGTGGGTCTGATCCGAGCCGGTGAGGCCCCCATAACACTTTGCTCTGCGGTGACAAGGATCCTCCCTACCCTAAGCCAGGCTCCCGGGAACTCACGTGCAGTGGGAGGTGGGTCCTCGTCAGTCCCTAAGGGAAACCAAACTTGGCTGAAGCACAGGAACATGTGTGAGGGCAACTCTCTGCAGGATACAGTGTATTTAAGAAGTCTATTTATAACAGCAAATACGCTCATACCAAGACAAAGGAAACAGGGAAAGTCTTCAAGCTCATTCGCCAAAAATGAGAGAGGAAATAGAGGATAACTGACATGCGACCAAATCCCAATGTTCACCAACTTACACCAAAAATGTTCGAATCAGGCACATTTGGGAGGGCCTACCCCACCCGAGGCAGCTATCCGCTGTCTCTGGTATGTGGCGCCCCAGTTTCCTTGACGAGAAACAGGGCATGGGGTGAAATACACAAGACTCTCACCAGGCAGGACCTGAAATGTGTCCCCGCTCTCTGGAACCAGCCCATGTGTTTGCAATTAGGCAGCAGCCCGCCCCGGCAGGAGGGGAGGGCCCCGAGGCCTCTTGCCAGCCACAATTTCTTCTCTGCCAAAACAAGGCCCCTTAACCCAGTGAAGACCACTGCCCACAAGGCAGCCCAGTCCTCCAGCCTCCAGGAAACGAAGTGAAGAGGGAGTTGCGGGCTCAGTCCTGTGCCCCAAGTCAGACAGGCCACATGGCTAAGCTGCTGAATGTTTCTTTGTGGCCTTATGGAAGCCAGTGACAAATAACATGTGTCTTTCAGACATGGGGACAATAAGAAAAACACACACATCTGTTTCTACCACTGGCAACAAGTCTGTAATACACAGAAGCCCTTCAAACAAGCCTGCCTCCCCGGATGTGAAAGAAAGCCTTCAGTAATCCTGGAAGACTGGGGACTGGCAATCAAGTAAAAACCAGTGTTCAGCCACTCGCCCCCAAACAAGAGCGGATGCTGTGAGGTATGAGACAGCAGCTAGGGACAGGCTAGGGCCCCACTCCCACCCTGGGTATCTGGTGTGGAGGGGGTCAGACCTTTCAAACTCACTCTGCAACCCGCTCACCATTTACTTACCTCTTAGGACTCTGGGGTGAAAACGTGAAACAGAAAGCAAAGTATCCGAGAAACCATCCCTTAGAAGACCTGGAGAGCTGCCATGGCCCAGATTATTTACAGAGATTTCAACAAGGATATCCGGCTGGAGTCCTGGGAGGGGAGATGGGGGGCTCTGAGGAAACAGCCCAACCCCCATGTTTTGGGGCCCACCTCCCAGGAAATGGGGCCACCCATCACATGGCATATTTTTCTATATCACAGGACTTTTGGACTGTGAAAGGAGAAGCATCAATTTAGCAAAGCCACAGAGAGAATCCTCAGATTTTTCTCCATGGCCACAAACTGCTGACTTCGCCAAACACTCTTGATTTTTTAGCAGAAAAAGAAAGAGAAGATCCCTTCTTTAGCAAACACACCAGTGAAAGGCATTATGGCTCACTCAGCCAGCCGTGACCCACAGGAGTGAGGGACAGAGGCTCTCGGGACCTCTCCCTGTGGCGTCTATGAAAAGTCTAACTGGGTGGGAAATCAGGGAAGATTCTGGTCCCCAGCTGCTGGGAAATAACCGCTTTTCAGGAGGGAATGCCGACGTTACTGTTGCAGATTTTCTTATGATTTTGCTCCCTGGGTTCAAATTCCGGATTAGCCAGTGTGAGCTAGGCGACAGACGCTCCCAGGGAGCATGCAGGCCTCAGGCCAACCATAAAAAGATGAAGACATCTGCCAAGGTGAGATGCAGGAGGACAGAGCACAGAATGGCAGTAAGCAGTCCTCCCACACTGACCTTAATATTTTGTTTTTATACAGAAAACCCGTATTCTCCAGGTCCCATTTCTAATTTCACGATATTTTTAACCCTGATATACCCACATCTTTGTGTTATAACTGAAGTGTTCCTAAACAAATAAACAAACAATCCAGAGAAAACCCCAGAATATATCATGGTTAAATTCCACAACCTTGCAACCATACTTGTTGGGCAGTTCATGGGTTCAGCGAAAGATCTTTTATAAATACAAAAAAGCAACAATTACTGTGTCTGCAAATTACTGTGTGTGGAGCACTTTGAGAAAGGGAGTCCAGGGGCAGGAGTGCTTTTTTTAACTTTGTTCTGATTACTAAAATCTAAGTCAGCTTTTATCTTAAAAAATTGAAAAAGCAAGAACATAAAAATCATCTGTCATACTTTGACCCAGACAAACTCTGGCTGCCTTTCTTTCCAGCTTCCCAAACTAGATATACTACTCTGCATACTGATACAAATACTTTGTTACAAGGTTAGAGTTCATTCCTAAACTGACCTTTTTGTTATTATATCATTAATAGTATATTATTATTTCCATCCTTGGTCTCTATACCCTGTAAGGAAGGGGATCCTTCTACATAATTCAGACAGATTCTGGGTGTTTAGGGCACTGCCTGGTGAATATCAAACATTCTATATGTCCCAGTTGAACACATGAATATTCTATTGTAAATTTTTTTCCATATCATTATAGATAATGCTGTATCATGAAGATTTTGCTATATCCTTATGCTTTGAAATGTGATTTTAAAAAAAAATCTACAAAATACTGTGCCATGTAACTCGCCAAGTTTATGTAACTCTTCTCCAGCTAGTGAACACGCAGACTGTTTCTCATTGTTAACTGGACCAAATAAAGCTATTCTAAACATCCCCATCAGTAAATCCTTGTTTATTTCTCTTCCCTTGTTCTCAGGAAGTATTTCTAGAAGTGAAAGTACTGGGTCAAAGACTGGTCCAATTTATATAGTTACCAATAGTGAATAAAACTATAATGTTCTAAGACATTTTGCAATTTGATAGCCAAAAAGTAGTAGTCCATCATTAAGCTTATTATCTATTTCTGGATTCTTGAAGGATTCTGAAGATGTTGAAATTTCTGACCATTGTTATTTTTTCTTGTCAGTTTACAAGTGTCCTTTGCCCACCCCTCCTACTAGAAGCTATCATTTGAGGGCAGTACCATATTGTTTTAGTATTTGCAACTTTACAACATATTTTTAAACATAGTAAAGATTTTCTTTTATCACTTTTTATATTCAAAATTTTCTTGGCCATCTAACCATTTTTTTATTCTCCCAGATAATCCCTGGGATCATTTTGTCCAATGCTCCCCTCACAAAGTCCCACTGGGATGTGGACTGAGATTAAATGTTTGCCACTCTCAGAAGAACTGACATCTTCTGAAAATGTAGTCTTCTAAACATGAATAAATTATTATGCTTTCTAAAATTTCACTATTCTAACATGATTTCATATACTTTGGTAAAGTTTATAGATTATTTCAGTGGAACCTACACACTTTCTGATGGTAGGATGGTAAACCAATATGGTTTATGTTTTGTTTTTTTTTCTCAGTAGAATTTTACCCCCATACAGCTTCTGATTTTCCAATACATTTTTTCCAACTATATATTCACTAATTCTAAAAAGTTTTTAGTCTATTTTAGTCTATTTACTAGGGCTTTTAAGATACACAGTCTTGTAAAAACAATAACTATATCTGGTACAATCCATTAAATCTCTCCTTGTTTCTGTTTTATGTCTTAGTACATTGGCAAGACTTACAAAGCGACGTCACCTAAGGCTTTTTTAACTGGCCTTGATATTAATGGGAATATCTAGGTTACACCACTAATGTTTGTTTTTAGTTTGGCATAGATATTAATTAACATTGTAAAAAGTTATCCTTCTATCTCTAGTTTCCTACAGTTTTGTAAAATGAGAAATGTGTGATTAATTTTCTTAAAAGCCTTTTGGGTATCTCATAATCTCCCTATTTATACTGTCTAAATGATTACAGACATCAGAAAGTAAACACAAGCTGAGAAAGAGGGAGAATTCCATTTTCAAATGACCTCAAGGTATATCGCTTTAATATACAGTAACTAACCATCGTCACACTGTCCCACCTCTAAATAAACCACACTGCACGTGCAGTCACTTTCCTGAAGTGCATTCAGAGGAAGACAAATGAATTACCACTCTGGGCCATCCTTGTAAACACAGGGCCACATTTACATGCATATCTGTAATCAAACACAGGCATCTCCTAGCAGGCAGCAAGCTCAGGCATAATCTGTGAGTATTTCCATGTACCAGGAACCATGTGGAAATAAAAAACTTAAATAATTATAGCTGAGGGTGATGAAATGAAGGCACACCCACATTCTGGAATACAGATCAGGTGACACTTTCTTATCAACACAATCAGGATTTGAAGATGGTTGATTAACAGAAGCCAATGACATAAAGTGGGAAATTATAAAAGTGATGTATTCCTACAACAAATATTTTAATTGAACCTAAAAAAGGGAGATGAACCACCATTAATCAACCTACTGACGCAGAGCCCAGTCCCTTTCTGTTTCTACTGATTTTTGTTTACATTAATTTCTTCATAAATCTATCATGTATTTCCTGGTTTGGTTTTCTTAAAGTGATGTGCTTGCATACACCTATGAAACAATACAAAACCCTAATCAATTTTCACTATGACTTATATTTAAATCAACAGCGAGGTTTTAACAAGTTTTCCTCATTCTGTATTTTTAGAGCATTCATTTGGAGTTTTCATTTCTTTGCATTCTGTATCCCATAGGACTTATGGGTAATGTAATTAAGTTATGTATGTGTGATAACAAACACGGCTCCCATAGCAGGCTTCAGAAGACTCTTGGCTAACAATACACAGCCCCACTGTGGAAGCAAATATGTGAAGACTTAGGGAAGAGGAACCCAGCAGCCTTCAGTGCTGCTGCGCCGTGGGCAACTGTCAGTTTATTTACAAAGGAAATGGAGCTTCTAGTTTATTTTGCAGCCACTAAAAAGAATAAGAAGGAATTATACAACCAATCTTTGAAGTAAATGATATCTATGTTTCAATATTAAGAAAGGAAAGATATATCCCCAACAAAATTAATATGAACATTTTTTTAAACATACACAGTTTGTATATAGAGAAGAAAAGTTTGGAAAAATAGACACTGAACCATTACCAGTAACTACATTTGGTCTTTGAGAAATGGAAAGGTAAGAATTAACATGATACATGTTTTATTATATGCTTTTTATATGAATTTTTAAGAATTTCATAGTATTACTTTTGTAACATAAATTCATTTCTAAGAAAAAGAATGCAAGCAGGAAGTCTGATTGGAGGACAGATGAATCAAATGACTTCCTGAAAGAAGGCAGTAGAATTTCACTGGTGTCAAGGATTTTATGCTGGGGCTTCCCTGGTGGCTCAGACCAGTAAAGAATCCGCCTGCAATGCCGGAGACCCAAGTTTCAGCCCTGGGTCAGGAAGATCCGCAGGGGAAAGAAATGGCTACCCACTCCAGTATTCTTGCCTAGAAAATCCCATGAACAGAGGAGCCTGGTGGACTATAGTCCATGGAGTCAGAGTCAGACATGACTGAGTGACTGAGCACACACACACAAAAGGATTTTGTGCTACTATTTCTTAGAGGCAACTGTCCCCATAGGATGGCTCCCTTTAAGAGAAGCAGACAAAGCAGACCAGGCTTGCACCACCAGAGAGGACAGTCCCATCTTCCATCCATATAAAAGGATGCTCTGTGTGAGGTCAAGTTCAAACCCATCACGTCCCTGACTCAAGCCTTTCTCCGAACACAGGGCTCCCTCAGGGCTTCCATCCTATTTGGACCTTTGGGCTAACCACTTGGTGGTCTTGACCAGTCACTGCAAGGCTGACCTTGCAGAATTCAGGTGAAGAATGGAGAGAGCCCACGAGAGACTCACACAGTGCCCAGGACACAGCGGGCTGCCAGTCCGTGTCATTCCAGGAGGGGGCATCTTTCTTTAGACTGTCATTGGTACCGCTTTCTACTTTAAAAGTTAAACATTGAGTTAGCTACAAAGAAAGCACTGGTGATTTTTTTCAAGAAAAAGCATCAGAGAGATGTTACATGAAACATTAAGATGGCAGAGAAAAAATGGTGTGATCCCTCTCATCACCCCCTGCCCCTGCGATGGCCAGGTCCACATGCTGGCTATAGTCTAGCCAGTCCATCAGTGAGAAAGGTATGTGGGTCACCCTAGCAGAGCTGGGTGAGCCTGAATGATCAGCTGACCAGCCTCCAGGCAGGGCAGGGTGTCCCCCAAGGAATAAGGAGATGTGCAATGCCAGGCCTTGGGGCCCGGCTGTTCACAGCTCTCCAGTGAGAAGACCCCAGCATGTCCAGACTTGAAACAGGCAGGGGCACAGGCGCAGGTAGGATCTCCCCCAGATCTCACAATAGCTCACAAGTGGAAACACAGGGCCATATTTACATGCCTATAATTAAATACAGGCATCTCATAGCAGGCAGCAAGCTCAGGTGAAATCTGTGAGTATTTCCATGTACCAGGAACCATGTGGAAGAAAACCAAGCCCATATCACAGCCCGGTGGCCAGCTACCACACCTCCTCCCCCGGTCCCCCCACCAACACCCACTCATCTGCTCTGGGATAGCTCTTGGTGCCTCCCCTTCACCAGGAGAACAACCCAAGTCCCAAGTCCCACTCCAGCCTGGGGACCCTATGTGACCTTATCATGTATTTCCTGGTTTGGTTTTCTTAAAGTGATGTGCTTGCATACACCTATGAAACAATACAAAACCCTAATCAATTTTCACTATGACTTATATTTAAATCAACAGCGAGGTTTTAACAAGTTTTCCTCATTCTGTATTTTTAGAGCATTCATTTGGAGTTTTCATTTCTTTGCATTCTGTATCCCATAGGACTTATGGGTAATGTAATTAAGTTATGTATGTGTGATAACAAACACGGCTCCCATAGCAGGCTTCAGAAGACTCTTGGCTAACAATACACAGCCCCACTGTGGAAGCAAATATGTGAAGACTTAGGGAAGAGGAACCCAGCAGCCTTCAGTGCTGCTGCGCCGTGGGCAACTGTCAGTTTATTTACAAAGGAAATGGAGCTTCTAGTTTATTTTGCAGCCACTAAAAAGAATAAGAAGGAATTATACAACCAATCTTTGAAGTAAATGATATCTATGTTTCAATATTAAGAAAGGAAAGATATATCCCCAACAAAATTAATATGAACATTTTTTTAAACATACACAGTTTGTATATAGAGAAGAAAAGTTTGGAAAAATAGACACTGAACCATTACCAGTAACTACATTTGGTCTTTGAGAAATGGAAAGGTAAGAATTAACATGATACATGTTTTATTATATGCTTTTTATATGAATTTTTAAGAATTTCATAGTATTACTTTTGTAACATAAATTCATTTCTAAGAAAAAGAATGCAAGCAGGAAGTCTGATTGGAGGACAGATGAATCAAATGACTTCCTGAAAGAAGGCAGTAGAATTTCACTGGTGTCAAGGATTTTATGCTGGGGCTTCCCTGGTGGCTCAGACCAGTAAAGAATCCGCCTGCAATGCCGGAGACCCAAGTTTCAGCCCTGGGTCAGGAAGATCCGCAGGGGAAAGAAATGGCTACCCACTCCAGTATTCTTGCCTAGAAAATCCCATGAACAGAGGAGCCTGGTGGACTATAGTCCATGGAGTCAGAGTCAGACATGACTGAGTGACTGAGCACACACACACAAAAGGATTTTGTGCTACTATTTCTTAGAGGCAACTGTCCCCATAGGATGGCTCCCTTTAAGAGAAGCAGACAAAGCAGACCAGGCTTGCACCACCAGAGAGGACAGTCCCATCTTCCATCCATATAAAAGGATGCTCTGTGTGAGGTCAAGTTCAAACCCATCACGTCCCTGACTCAAGCCTTTCTCCGAACACAGGGCTCCCTCAGGGCTTCCATCCTATTTGGACCTTTGGGCTAACCACTTGGTGGTCTTGACCAGTCACTGCAAGGCTGACCTTGCAGAATTCAGGTGAAGAATGGAGAGAGCCCACGAGAGACTCACACAGTGCCCAGGACACAGCGGGCTGCCAGTCCGTGTCATTCCAGGAGGGGGCATCTTTCTTTAGACTGTCATTGGTACCGCTTTCTACTTTAAAAGTTAAACATTGAGTTAGCTACAAAGAAAGCACTGGTGATTTTTTTCAAGAAAAAGCATCAGAGAGATGTTACATGAAACATTAAGATGGCAGAGAAAAAATGGTGTGATCCCTCTCATCACCCCCTGCCCCTGCGATGGCCAGGTCCACATGCTGGCTATAGTCTAGCCAGTCCATCAGTGAGAAAGGTATGTGGGTCACCCTAGCAGAGCTGGGTGAGCCTGAATGATCAGCTGACCAGCCTCCAGGCAGGGCAGGGTGTCCCCCAAGGAATAAGGAGATGTGCAATGCCAGGCCTTGGGGCCCGGCTGTTCACAGCTCTCCAGTGAGAAGACCCCAGCATGTCCAGACTTGAAACAGGCAGGGGCACAGGCGCAGGTAGGATCTCCCCCAGATCTCACAATAGCTCACAAGTGGAAACACAGGGCCATATTTACATGCCTATAATTAAATACAGGCATCTCATAGCAGGCAGCAAGCTCAGGTGAAATCTGTGAGTATTTCCATGTACCAGGAACCATGTGGAAGAAAACCAAGCCCATATCACAGCCCGGTGGCCAGCTACCACACCTCCTCCCCCGGTCCCCCCACCAACACCCACTCATCTGCTCTGGGATAGCTCTTGGTGCCTCCCCTTCACCAGGAGAACAACCCAAGTCCCAAGTCCCACTCCAGCCTGGGGACCCTATGTGACCTGACCACCACCCTCAAGGGACCCCAGTCCGGCCAATCTCCCCCAGGGCCACTCTGCTGGGCCCCATGGAGGTGAGAGAATGCTCAAGTTCCTTCTTCCCCATGAGCTGAGAGTGAGCTCCTTGAGCCCTGCTGGGTAGGCTCAAATACCCTGATTAGAACTGCTTTTTCCCAGCCCAGGTTGTGGAAAATCCAAGGCAGCTGTGAACACAATTTTCCCCCGTGGTCCCACCCCCAGCCTCAGGCACTGCTTGCTGAGTTCAGGAACTGTCCAGGAGGCTGAGGAGAGGGGCTGGCTCATCCTCCTGGACTGCAGGGCTGTAAATTTCATCCAAGTTCCATTGCAGCTGATGAATGGAAAGTAAAAAAAAAATCCATCTCAGGTTGCAAATTAATCTCCATGACAAAGAGCAGTAAATCTTGTTACTCAGAGAGAAAGGCACAGCCCTAGCTCAGGGGACAGAACTAGGAGCAGCGGGTGTAGGAGCCCGAGCAGGCGTGCCTCCCCTGGGACACCTATGCGGCACCTTAAATCCCGCTTCACCAGCAGCTCTGCCCCCGCCAGGACCGTCATCCCCAACCTCCTCAATTAGGACCTACCACTCACAGCTCACATGACAGCTGCTAGCTCCTAAAGCCACCCTGTTTGAAGGGCCATTGTGTTTTGTGCTATATTTTTTAATTCAGACACTGAGCAAATATGAATCCTGACTTAGTCTTGGTGTGTGCTCTGTCTGAATTTTTGTTGCATCTAACTCTAGCGGAGGTGGAAGCCCTCTCGGCCAAGACTCACATGTGGAGTAATGGGGAGAAAATGTCCCCCAGCACACGTCAACAGGGCTGCCCTTTAAAGCTGAGCAACATAAATGTCAGTGAGATTTATGTTCCAGCCCCAAAAAACCCCACAACCCTGGGTAATGGACCCATCTATCCAAACACTTAAAATTCCAAACTAAAAACCTGAAGTGGAATTGAATTTTTAAAACCTTCTCAAAAACTATGGGTCCCAAGTGAAAACCCCTATGATTTTAAGACCGAGAAAAACTTTCTTGAGTCCTGAAAGGAAGGAAGGTGTGGTCCATCAGATGCAGCCTGAAGGTTTACCTAAAAGTTCCGTTGGAGTAACGGCTCTGACTCCCACGGGGCTCAAGATAAACACAGCCCTAATAAAACCCGATAGCATGGGCTCTGCTCAAGGGAGGCCACTTTATAACTGGACCAAGCCCTCTGCCAGGAAATGACTGCTTTTTCAGTACAGCCCAAGAATGCATTCTGCATTATGTCTGAGCACAAGCGTCAGGCAAATGGGTGGGCTAGAGGCCCGCACAGGTCTGAACACACGGCAACAGAATTTAAGATGCCCAAGGCCCTCCAAAAACATGGCCCCTTCAGTCTTCACATGGCCCTGCTGCTGGAAGCAGCCGACAAGTCTCACTCTGCCAACGCCTCCCACTTCTCCAACCGTCTGTTACCAACCCAGCTAATTCGGCTGGTTCAGAGAGAGCTGCTTGCTAACGAAAGCAAAGATGTGCTTCTTTTATTTGTGTGGAACAAACAGCCTGGTACCACCTTGGTAAAATACTCCCATTTCAATGGCTTCTTTAAGACATCTGCAATTTCACTGGATTGTGGCATCAGTTTAAGGGTTCCATCAATACTTTGCCTACCTGATGTGAAGATCCAACTCATTGGAAAAGACCCTGATGCTGGGAAAGATTGAAGGCAGGAGAAGGGGACAACAGAGGATGAGATGGTTGGATGGCATCACGACTCCATGGACATTAGTTTCAATAAACTCCGGGAGTTGGTGACAGACAGGGAGGCCTGGCGTGCTGCAGTCCATGGGGTCGCAAAGAGTTGGACACAACTGAGCGACTGAACTGAACTGAACTAAACTGAAGACTGTGGCCTGCCAGGCTTCTCTGTCAGGGAGGGGGATTCTCTGGGCAAGAATACTGGAGTGTATTGGCCAATACTGGTTGCCATACCCTTCTAGAGTATTATATTTCCTGCTGCCCTGGCCGCTAACTCCTCTGAGTACCTGGTGCTGCCAGAACCCCTGCAACCCAAGAAGCTGCATCACCTCCACACCTGGCCCTCACAGGGCAAACCCAAGCCTTCCAGGGCAGCCTCAGGAGCAAACCCCAGTGGACGACGCACACACACAGGTTGAAATAAAACCACAACTGAAACCCAGGGGCAGTGTGCCTAATGAAGAAGACCTAAAACCTTCCCACCAACTGTACGAGCTGCAGATTAAATCCACACAATCAACTAGGCAGACTCTGTGTCTATGGACTATATAAAAGGTCATTGAGAGCTCCCGCAAAAGAAAGCACACTAGTCCTAATAGCTGTGGACACTGGAGTCAATAACACATAGGAATAGGATCGATAAGAATCTGAGCTGCCCCCATAACAGGTCCAGAGATCAGCACAGTGCTGGAGGGCATTCTAAGGAGGTGAGGTGGACTGTGACTCCCAGCGAGGGAAAGGACTCTGACATCAGTGACTCAAGAAAAACATTTATTATTCTTATGTTTTGACTTACTCTGTAGATTCATTTGCACTTTTTCTTTTTCTTTTTTCCTTTTTTTCCCCCTCTGTTGTAGTTGTTTTTATTGACACTATGAAATCTAATTAAGCTTTTAATTTTTCTCTTTTTTTTCCTCAGTCACATTTTTTATTGTTGTTATAAACCCTGCCTCTACAATGGGCTTTTACAGTTCTGTAGAATTTTCCTTTTTTTCTCTCTTTTTTTAATTTTAATTTTTTTAAGCCTAATTATTATTTTTANGGGGATTCTCTGGGCAAGAATACTGGAGTGTATTGGCCAATACTGGTTGCCATACCCTTCTAGAGTATTATATTTCCTGCTGCCCTGGCCGCTAACTCCTCTGAGTACCTGGTGCTGCCAGAACCCCTGCAACCCAAGAAGCTGCATCACCTCCACACCTGGCCCCCACAGGGCAAACCCAAGCCTTCCAGGGCAGCCTCAGGAGCAAACCCCAGTGGACAACACACACGCAGAGGTCGAAATAAAACCACAACTGAAACCCAGGGGCAGTGTGCCTAATGAAGAAGACCTAAAACCTTCCCACCAACTGTATGAGCTGCAGATTAAATCCACACAGTCAACTAGGCAGACTCTGTGTCTATGGACTATATAAAAGGTCATTGAGAGCTCCCGCAAAAGAAAACACACTAGTCCTAATAGCTGTGGACACTGGAGGCAAGAACATATAGGAGTAGGATCCGATAAGAATCTGAGCTGCCCCCACAGCAGGTCCAGAGATCAGCACAGTGCTGGAGGGCATCCTAGGGAGGTGAGGTGAGGTGGACTGTGACTCCCAGCGAGGGAAAGGACTCTGACATCAGTGACTCAAGAAAAACATTTATTATTCTTATGTTTTGACTTACTCTGTAGATTCATTTGCATTTTTTCTTTTTTTTTTTTCCTTTTTTCCCCGCTCTGTTGTAGTTGTTTTTATTGACACTATGAAATCTAATTAAGCTTTTAATTTTTCTCTTTTTTTTCCTCAGTCACATTTTTTATTGTTGTTGTAAACCCCTGCCTCTACAATGGGCTTTTACAGTTCTGTAGAATTTTCCTTTTTTTTCCTCTCTTTTTTTTAATTTTAATTTTTTTAAACCTAATTATTATTTTTCTACATTTATTCCTTTGTTTGCTTTTCCTACCATTCTTTCCCCCTTGCAGTTAATCTTTAATGTATATAAATCTTCTTCTCTAACTATCTCTATTTAACTTTGCATATCTATTCTTCTTTCTTTTCTTTCTTTCCTTTCCTCTCAACATATTTGTTAGTTTTATTTCCATTCCATTATTCCCCAATTGGCACCTTGCTTTAGTTTTGTTTTCCAGTTTGTGCTTTAGTTAGTTTTGTTCTAGTAGACATACTTTTTGGTTTCCTTTGTTTGCCAGATCAATCTATTGTACTATATTTTTGTTGGACTGTTCTAATTTTGCTTATGCATGTATATGTATATATTCAATCACACTTTTTATTGTTATAAACCTCTGCATCTATGTTGGGCTTCTGCAGTTCTGTGGAGTTTTCCTTTTCTTTTCCTTCCTTTTTTTTTTATTTGTTCTAGTAGACATACTTTTTGGTTTCCTTTGTTTGCCAGATCAATCTATTGTACTATATTTTTGTTGGACTGTTCTAATTTTGCTTATGCATGTATATGTATATATTCAATCACACTTTTTATTGTTATAAACCTCTGCATCTATGTTGGGCTTCTGCAGTTCTGTGGAGTTTTCCTTTTCTTTTCCTTCCTTTTTTTTTTTTCCTTTTCTCTTTTCTATAATTTTAACTTTTAATTTCTTTAAACCTATTATACTTTATCTACACTTATTCCTTTGTTTGCCTTTCCTACTGTTCTTTTCCCCTTGCAGTTAATCTTTAAAGTATATGAATCTTCTTCATCTACCTCTATTTAACTTTGCATATCTATTCTTTCTTTTCTTTCTTTCCTTTCCTCTCAACACATTTCTTAGTTTTGTTTTCATTGCTTTATTCCCCAGTTGGCACCTTGCTTTAGTTTTGTTTTTCACTTTGTGCTTTAGTTAGTTTTGTTCTTAACTGGTAAATATAATTTTTTATTTCCTTTGTTCTCTGGGTCAATCCATTATACTTTATTTTTGTTGGACTGTTTGACTTTGCTCTTGGGTGTATACGTATATACGTATATTCCATTCATCTTTGGTTTCTTGTTTTTGGATATTTGTTTTCATCTCACTTAATGTCATAACAAACCACTTGTGGAATCTTCATTTCTGACCAGAGATCAAGCCCTGAGCCTTTGGAGTGGGAGCACTGATTCCAAGTCCCTAGACTACCAGAGAACTAAACCAACAGAGTATCAGATAGTGAGAACTCACACAAAGGAAACCACTTGAATACAAGACCTGGCATCACCCAACCACCAATAGCACCCTGTGCAGAATGCCTCATCTAAACAACAAACAAAACAAAAATGCAAACGAAATCATCAGCAGACAGAATTACCACCTCACTCAGCCTTGCCCATCAGAGGAAAAACAAACACACAAACAAAAACTCAGCACAAATCTCACCCTATATGAAGCTCACACAAACCACTGGACCAACCTNCTGTGCAGAATGCCTCATCTAAACAACAAACAAAACAAAAATGCAAACGAAATCATCAGCAGACAGAATTACCACCTCACTCAGCCTTGCCCATCAGGGGAAAAACAAACACACAAACAAAAACTCAGCACAAATCTCACCCTATATGAAGCTCACACAAACCACTGGACCAACCTTAGAGGGCAGAAACCAAAAGGAAGAGAGAATTCAACCCTGAAACCTGGGTAAAGGAGACCTCAAA
>SJYT01008928.1:5363-26563 GCA_006410635.1 Cephalophus harveyi
GAATAATAATAACTCTCATGGCTCTTCTTTTCCTTGAACTAGTCAGAATGTTAAGAGAACCATTTATGAAGAGTAGCAAAATATTACCCATCTTCTAATCATGGTGGGAAAATACATCTGTAAGACATTTGCTTCTTTCTTCCTCCCAGAGGACTCTTTATTCTATTTCAGCAAACCTCATATTAGTCAACAACATGCCTATTACGATGACTGCATTATATCTACTGAAATGCTAACCTCAATAGTTGATGCTATCAGTACAAGAAAGGTTAAAGAAATCATTTCACTTTGCCATCTGTGACAGATTTTCAGCATGTTTAAAGAGGGTTTCAATAAATCCTCATTTGCACAATGTGGATACATAGTATTTAATGCTTCAAAAATTAATAAGGAGATCTATTTTCCTGCACTCATTTAAATAGAGCTATTGCTAATACATTCATTCCCATAATAACTTACTCTCATTTTTCAAAATAAAAACATAGATTATACTTGTGAATTTTAAAAGAACTCTGGTTAGCGTTTACTGTTTTGTCTTTGACATTGCAAACAATCATTGCAATTCCATCTTTGTTAGGTGTCTAGGACATGGCTGAAATAATATATGCATACATGTATACAGCTATCTCTATACCCATATATGTAAATAATGGTTTGTCTTGTATAGCTTCTGAGATTTATTAGAGAAGACACCTTCAGTGCCTCCCAAATATAATAGCTACCTGAACATACACTGTTCTAGGAGAGGAGCCTTATCTCTCTCCTCCACACCTTCAAATTAATAGTGCTTTCCTAACAATCACCACAGTTTCTCAAAAGTGAACTTGGACAAACAAAGCATTTTGATGTTATGAAATAGACTATCTTAATGTTCACAAAAGTTATTGCTGACACCCCACATGATTGCTTAATTACTCTGATTCAGTTATGAGCAAAACAAAATGCAGTAAACATATCTCACTTGCTCTCCTGCCCAGAAACCACATCCCATAATTAAATTGGGAGATGGTGGGATACCTCCTCAAACAATGCAAGCAAGTGGTGGAACTGCTTCTTCCTGCTCATTAGGTGTGGGTTACAGCTGAATCATAACTACTAATGGATCCTGCAGGCGGTAATGAGTAGATCATCTCAGACCAAGCTTGCTGGATGAGACAGGCACAGCACTCCGGGAAGGAAGTCTGGAATAATGAACATTGAAGTCAAGGAGCAGCCGCTAGTGCACAAAACCCACCCAGGGCCAGACAGGGGATCTTGTATACAGAGGAAACTTGTGGGAAAATAAAACGACCCACTGGCCGAGACTAGAATAAGTTGAAGACTGTCGGATAAAGTGTGTGCAGGTAGGCAGAGACATAGTTCTTCTTCTCCCAGTGAGGCTTGTCCCTGCATCTAATCATCTACATTTACATTTCATTTCTCAGAGAGACACGTCATGCCCCACCTTCATCAAGTGGCCTCATCGTCATCACATGGACAGATGCCATCAGGGTCCTGTCCGTACACCTCCAGCTCTGACCATTTCAGCAAACCAGCCTGACTGCCAACAGTCAACACCTGAATCACTGCCTGAGCACCTCCTCTACCTGCCAAAGACCACTGTGCCTATGCACGTGGCAGGCTGTAAATGCCAAGGAATTCAGGCCCATTAGAGCTGCCCTCAACTAAGGACTGGCTGGAGTGGATGAACAAACACCCCAGCTCCCTTATCTCTCAGATGGGGTAACTCTGAGGTCCATGTTCTACACTGTCTCTCAGAACTCCTAAGCATTATCACACTCCAGTTGCCCACCCACTTATCGGCTTTCTACCTTCTCTCTCCTATTTCTTCACTCTCCTACCAGTGCTCCTTGGGAACAGCTTCTACCTCAGCTACTTAACAGTAGAATCTGTCTCAGGTTTGATTCTCTAGGAATTCAAATAAAATCACCATCCTCATCAGCATCTTTATCCTCCTCCTCCTTCACATCATCTCCATCCCCTTCCTCATCATCATGACAACAGCAACAATACTTATCACTCATTGCATTCCTTCTGTAAGGATTTGAGGTTTTTAGGCATTATTCTATTAAAATTTTAATTTTCATAAAAGGCAGGTATTCTGCTTATATTTTACAGTTGATGAAGAGAGATATGGGGGAATTAAATAAGTCTGAGATCTAGACCACTAAGTTAGTAAGTGAAGGATAGAAGTCAAGATACATTTGATTCTAAACCCATTCTGCTCATTCTATTGTATTATGCTACCACCCATAAAAACTAAAATTAAAATGACTTAAAAACAAAATCCACATGCTGAGCTCTTCTCTATCTTCTAAAACTATATCAGAAGGAAATAATTTTATTTCATTACTTACAAATAAACGTCAAGAATGCATTTAACCTAATAATACTTTCAAAAAGAGTCATTAGATGAATAGTATTTTAATTCATCTAGAATATTCCTCCATTAAATGTTTGGTTGTGTCTCCTTTTTGCCACTGCAGCATTTTATACGAGCATGAGGCCTCTTCAAGTGCAGGGACTATGCCTTATTTATGTTTGCATTCCCAGAAGCCAGCCTAATAGGCATTCATTGAATGTTAGATGAACTTACTGACCTGAGTTCTAGTAAATTTTAATGATATGGAAATGTTTGAGCGAAAAACTGATTTCACTAAGACTCAACTTGGTTGCAGAGGAGATTGCTGTTCTTTGATAAGGAATAGAAATCTTACAAAATAAGGAGAAGTGAGGTCTATGGTCTCTCCAGTGGTGGTATTTACAGAGAATGATCTGCATTTCAAAGATTTCTGATAATGTAATGCAAATGGTGCTTTAATAAAATAATTAAATATCTTGAAAAAAGCTAAATTCAATTTAGAGTAATGTGGAAAAAATTCTGGATTTTAGAATCCTAAAAACCACTTCCTTTCACTGGAGATAACCTAACTGGTGGTGGGTTTCTTTTCTAGCAGCTTCCCTGACAGCTCAGTTGGTAAAGAATCCACTTGCAATGAGGGAGACCTGGGTGCGAACCCTCGGTAGGGAAGATCCTCTGGAGAAGGGAACAGCTACCCACTCCAGTATTTTGACCTGGAGAATTTCAGGGACTTTATAGTCCATGGGGTCACAAAGAGTCGGACATGATTGAGCAAATTTCACTTTCACTCTTTTCTAAAAGGGAGGAAACAGTTTTATAGTCAAACTCTGCCCACTGACAATCCAAATGTTACCATTAACAACATTCATTGTTTAATCAAAAAGTAGACTACTGCTTAGGACTGGAAGGTTGAGCCATTGCCTTCAACATCTTGCCATTTCAAATATTTACAATAAAGTTACTTTTAATAGTACCACAACTTGCTATTTATAACCAAAGAATGTGTGTGTGTGTGTGTGTGTGTGTGTGTGTGTGTGTGTGTGTGTGTGTGTGTTCTAGTCACTAAGTTGTGTCCAATTCTTTTGCCATCCCATGGACTATAGCCTGGTAGGCTCCTCTGTCCATGAGATTTCCCAGACAAGAATACTGGAGTGGATTGCCATCTCCTTTTCCAAGGGATCTTGCTGACTCAGGGATTGAACCCATGTCTTCTGCATTGGCAGGAAGGTTTTTTACCACTGAGCCACCTTGGAAGTCCATAATTTCAATTAGAAGCTTCTAAATGTAGGGAAGAAACAGTCTGAGAGACAAAGAAACTGCCTGTTAAATTGTACCAATATACCCATTACTTACAAAAAATACATGCATTCAACATTTAAATCCTAAATGGCTTCACCTTGCAAAGTACAAAGTGAAACTACCATCAGTCAGTCCATAATTGCAATTAGAAGCTTCTAAATGTAGGGAAGAAACAGTCTGAGAGACAAAGAAACTGCCTGTTAAATTGTACCAATATACCCATTACTTACAAAAAATACATGCATTCAACATTTAAATCCTAAATGGCTTCACCTTGCAAAGTACAAAGTGAAACTACCATCAGTCAAAATGAACTCATATCCCACATATGCAGTATAAAATATCTGGAATTTATGTATCCCAGGGAACACTATTTGAGACATATTGGTCATATGAAAACAGATACAGGAAAGAGGAAGAAAATGAACAAAAGACAGTTTTCTACAGAATAAAAATATCCTATTATTACATTTCCAAATCATTCTTTTTTTTAGTAAAAAAACTTTGGAAATTAATCCTAGAGAGGCAGATTCAAAAATTTACAATAATTCCCTGCTTCATTAATTCATTATGTAAAATTTTACAGCATTTGGTTTGAAAAAAATCTTCCCAAAAAGCATAAACTGCATGCAAATTAGAGTCATATTTAGTTGCAGATTATTTTCCCCAACATTTAATTATGAAAATGTTCAATCATACAGCAAAGTTGAAAGCATTGTAAAGTGAAATCCCATGTACCTACTACCTAGATTCCACCATTACCATGTAACTGCGCTTCCTCTAATTACATGTCTAGGCATCTATACGTACCTCCACCCACTCAGTAATCCATCCTGGAGCACTGCAAAGTGGTTTTCAGAATCAGAAAAATTCACCGTAAATGTTTCTGCATGTGCATATGATTAACTATAGTTCAATATTTACTTTCATTTTATTAAACCTGCATACAATGAAAAGCAAAAATTGTAACTGTTCATTCTTTGAGTTTTAATAAATGTATATGCTTATAAATATCTAAACCCTGCTCAAGATATAGAACATTGAGTGACAGATCATTTTGGAAAGAAAAGAAATGTGTGTAAGCTTTCTTTTCTTTAAAAAAAAAATCCAGTATATTAAGAAATTCTAAAGTAAAACAAATGATACCATTTTTTCCCTTAACGTCGATAATTTTTTTTTTCAATTTCATCACAGCAACTAAATAAAGAGCAGCATGTGACATGATGCCCATGGATTAGTTTGGGTTAGAGCAGGGATGCTTTGCCAAATGCCAGCAATGCCCAGACCTGCCAGATAAATGTAGGAGTAAGGTGAGAAAAATGCAAAAGGGAGCGGTGGAGACAGCAATCAACACTTTAACATTTAGCTCCAGCCATGTCAGACCTTCAGATCATTCAAAGAAGGCTGTAAATACAGATTTTAAGAACAATATGCTGAATTTCTAAAATGTTAACAGTTAATGTAAAATCTAAACAACCAAGATGTGGTTCAAATTGAGCCCGTAAGTTCTCCCCTCCCCAGTTGCTTGGAGTTTCATGTTATTTCATGACTTGTAGTTGCCTGTAGTAATATACATTTATTATGTTCAGCTCGTTCTTTAAGTAAACAGGTGAGTCTCAGAATCAAGATTTTAAGGATCTATTCAGCAATTATTTTTTAAAAAATTTAAGATGTGAGCAGTGAGATACATCACGTCCTATTATAAGAGATATGAGCATCAAGAGAAACCAGAAGCAAATAGTAATACAGTCAGTTTCTTTCACTCCAGGTAACATAATCATCCTTCAGTATCCACAAGGAACTGGTTCCAGGATCCACCTCTGAGGATACCAAAATTCAAGGATTCTCAAGTCTCACAGTGGCCCTCCATATCTGCATGTTCCACATCCAAGAATAAACTGGCTAAAAATATATTTATTTTAAAAAATGTGGGATGTTCAGTTCAAACCTGTGTTGATCAAGGGCCAAATGTACACCCATATACACTCCCATAAAATGGGTCTGATTATATATATATATATAATGATGTGTACATATATATATTACGGTGTGTGTGTGTGTATATATATATATATATATATATATATCTTGGCACATAAAATATATATGAAGTATATCCAAACTGACAGAACAATCCATTATTTGGGATTTAAAGGTATGAAACTTTAGCAAGGATTTACCACAACTTTATATTTAGAGAGGTCAATTCTATAATTAAGACATAACATGATGTACAATTTTTGAGTACACTTTGGTGGGGAATGCACTCATTACATGAGGAGGGTCCTCCCTACTAAGAGAATTCATAAGTGCTGCACAATGCAACATGGAACAGGAAGGGGCTTCTTATACGGCTGGCAGATCATTATCATATAAGAAAGTGATATCTAGATGAAGCATAAAGAATGTGAGTGTATTACAGAGTGTTCAGAGATTTTGTCTGGTTCTCTTTCCTTGAGCCCCTCTGAAGAGAGAGTAGGGCTGGGAAAGTTAAAGAACCTATCTCTTGCTAACCCTTCAAGGGGCTGATGTGAGGTGGTACTAATGCACCTTGACATAGGATTTTCCTGCTCAGGAGTTCAAAACAGGGATTATGACAACATCACCTGACCAAGCAACATCTCTGTCTTTTGTTACCCATCATGCCAGTTTCAGAAAAGTCAGTCAGTATAACATTTCAATCATGAACTCGCAAACTCTGCTTTTTTTACACCTGTCAGCACTGAAGGTAATTGTGCTCCCAGGGCCACCCCACTGAAAGAAGTATATGGAAATTAGAAATATACCACATTTTCAGGAAACTGCCAGTTTCTGGGTGCCTTTGTGAACTCCCCTTCTTTTCCGTTTAATATAAAAATAGAAAGGGAAGGGCAGAGAAAGGGGAAGTTAGAAGCACACAGTAAAATATGTTCAGCTGTCTATATTATCACATCGAAGCTTCCACTGCTTCTTGCCTCGACATAAACACTTCATAGTCTCCAATTATATTAATTGCTCATGTGGTAAAACACCATCTGGGTGATAAACATAACCAAGCTCTTAGACAAGACAAACTTGAAAATGTCCTGTATGTAAACAAGGGCAACATGAAGATACCGTCCCATCATTTTCCTGGTTTTAGAATTTTTGTTCCTATTTGTTGTTCAGCTGCGAAGTCGTGTCCGACTCTTTGCGACCCGCCAGGCTTCCCTGCCCTTCACTAGCTCCCAGAGTTTGCTCAAACTCATGTCCATTTAGAATTTTATTTTGAATAAATTGGGACTCTTTAGAAAGTCTACACTCAGCTCAGATAAACATTAAGGCTATGACTCTGTTAGTAATTAAGAGTACTAACATGACAACTTGTTCTTTAAAATGTATATGAAGATACAGTATTCCAGATAACTGAATCTGAACCATAATTATCTGTGAGTTATCAAAAGCTACTAGGACCTTTAAAAGAATTGTACGACAGTTTCCCGATGATGAAGGAGCAAGACGTTCACGTGTGAAGCAGGCTCCTAACATCCAGAAACCGGCAATGGTAGCCTTTATGTCTAATCCTTCGTCCCAGCCCACCTCCACTCCATTAACCAGCAGGAACAAGCGAGTCACATCTTACCAAAACTTACAGTCTCTGCATTTGAGGACAAAGCAAGACAAAAGGTCCCAATCTCTCAAAAAGAAAGCGAAGCAACCTAACAACATCCCAGCAGCATTGTTTTTCAGTTTCCAAGGCTTGTAAGAATAATTTATGGTACGCATGCCAAATGTATTTTATTAATTCTCTTTAAAGTTAATACTAGGGAAAATTAGATATGACTCCTTTTTTCTGATGAAGCATTTTCTAAAATATCGCAATGGTGTAAGTGCTGATATATCTGCCTGTGCAAAAATAGGCCCAGTTTTGAAGAGCACCCACTGCTACTCACTCAGGGCTTTTACATTGCCCTCCTTCCCTAAATGTGGGATCAAATCATTTTCATACAAGTTACTCCCTCACTCCCTCCTACACTCTCTTCTATCACCAGCCCACCTCCTCCAGGCCCCTGGGTAAGCAAGAGTCAAGGAAGAACAGAAGGAGAGGAGATTTGTTACATTTTGTATCTGATTACCTAAATTTGGTCAGGTAAACTAAAAGAACAGAGAAGGCAACGGCACCCCACTCCAGTACTCTTGCCTGGAAAATCCCTTGGACGGAGGGGCCTGCAGGCTGCAGTCCATGGGGTCGCTAGGAGTAGGACACAACTGAGTGACACTTTCACTTTTCACTTTCATGCATTGGAGAAGGAAATGGCAACCCACTCCAGTGTTCTTGCCTGGAGAATCCCAGGGACGGGGGAGCCTGGTGGGCTGCCATCCATGGGGTCGCACAGAGTCGGACACAACTGAAGCGATTTAGCAGCAGCAAGCTAAAAGAAGTGTCACCCTGCATGTGTGGGTACTCTGCTCTGCAAAGAATTGTCATGTCCTCTCCTCTTCCCTAGGTGAAACAGAACAGTGGAAATTTGGCAGGGAAAATGTGTTTGGCTCAAAATATTACACAAATGGAACAGGAAGTTCTGGGCATTAGGGATCCAGCAGTGAAACAAGACACACCAAGTCCCGGCTCACACAGAATTTCCACTTGGAGGGAGGCTGAGGTCAGGGAGGCAGAGAACAAACATGTGGACTCAGAGATACATGAGATAATCTTTCAGACTGTGATACATGCTATGAAGAAAAGTGAGGAGGGTTACAGATGGAGATGCCTAGTGAGGGAGGGGGCTGGTCAGCAGAGGGAGTACCTTCTGAGCTGACAGCTGGACGACAGCAGGGCCAGCTAGGTGAGGGCGCAGCAGGAAGAGAATCCTGGCAGGGGCAGCGGGGAGGGAACACTGGCATCCTGAGGAGGGAGGCAGCTCCGGTGAGCCTGGACCAGGAAGCGGGCCAGTGCGCATGGAGCTGAGCGAGGTGCAGGCACAGCGGAAGGAGGCGAGGGCTGGGGGGCGGGCAGGAGCAGTCTCAGAGGCAGCTGAGCCAGATCGACAGCATGGGCTTTGCTCTCAGTGCTGTGGGACCCCATTTGAGGGTTTAGGCAGGGGTGGTACTGTTATCTGATTTGTGTCTTTAAAATATTGCTTTGGATGCCGCATGGAGAATGGTCATTTCTGAGGCCATCTGACACAGATGCCCAGAGATCTGAGCTCCACTTGTACATATCCTTAATCTGCTCATTAAAACACCCTTTCTGGGGGGTGACTCACTCTCCTTGCCCTCACCCTTGTTTCCTAAGAGTATCAAATAAACTACCATATCCTGAGAGTCCCTTGGATTACAAGATCAAACCAGTCAATCCTAAAGGAAACCAAACCTGAATATCCACTGGAAGGACTGATGCTGAAGCTGAAACTCCCAATACTTTGGCCACCTGATGCAAAGAACCAACTCATTGGAAAAGACCCTGATGCTGGGAAAGTTTGAAGGCAGGAGGAGAAGGAGATGACAGAGGACGAGATGGCTGGCATCACTGATTCAAAGGACATGAATTTGAGCAAGCTCTGAGAGATGGTGAAGGACAGGAAAGCCTGGCATGCTGCAGTCCATGGGGTCGCAAAGAATCGGGCATGGCTGGGTGGCTAAACAACAGCAACTGTATTCAAGTTATTGTCTCAGGTTGTATTTTTGGAAGAATCCAAACTAGGACACCATATAAATCACCTCTACACATCTCAGTACTCACATGAGCTCCCTTCCACAGAGCAGCAGAATTTCCCAGCCACTTTCCCAGGATCAATCCAGGAGTGAAAGTAGGGTGGACAGAAAATGGGAGGGGGGAGAGAGAAAGCTTATCACATCCAGGAGGTGCTCTAAGTCACATCAGGGCCAAGAAGACACCCAGACCACGTCCGACTAGAACCACAGTCACACAGATAGGCACTTCCATAAGAAGGATGTATAAAATGTCTGTGACATTAATTATAATATGACTCAAAAATTTGACAGAATTCAGTTAAAAACTGAACACGCTGAGACAGGCACTGGCATGAAGCCCCAACCTAGTCAGATGTACATCCTGATTTATTGCAGATGGGCACCAAATCATTTTGCCAATCTGGATGTTCCCAATAAGGTTTCACAAATAGATCTGCTATCCAACAATCTCTGCCTTCAGTCAAAAGAGGCACAAATAAAAGAAATGAAACTTAATTCACACACACACAGACACACACATACACCAAGATTAAACCCAGTTACTTTAGATTTTATAAGAAGTTAATAATAATTCTATTATTTTGCTACTAAAGAACTTGCATTTAGCCATTTTAGCCATTTTATACTTATTTATAAAGGCAATCTTTCCCCAAAAAGAATAAAATAAATAATTACCAGCTCTTTTACATATGGTCTCTACATCCCCAATTATCATATACTATCCTTATAATATCTTTATAATATGGCTAATATGAAACTAAGTTCAATTCTCTTCTGCTCATGTTACGAAGTTTACTTCATTCTTCTGCACTCAAAGAAGTCCTCTACTTGAGACATGAAAGTTTAAAAGTATTGGCCAAATTCCAACAACATTAATGGTTAGTGAATTTTTAAAGAAATGAAAACAGGAACAGAGAATTATTTTATATTAAGTGGGAATCACCAAAAGTCTATACTCCATACATACATGTTCCTGAAAACTGTGGAAAAATTCTCTGTGAGAGCTCTGTGAAACTACAGGTGATTTCTCCCAATGACAAATAGTTTAAAAGATTTTACTTCTAAGATTTGCTGTGCTCCAGCTTTTGTGCTGTGAAGCCATGACATGTCTCTCTCCAACAAACAAGAGAACTATTTCTATCAGATTGAAACTACTTCATATGTTCTAATAAGTAAACACTACTCTAGAAACAAAGAATTACATTAGTACTAATCTTACTACTTCCTATGTATAAAGATAGGTATGATTAAACAATAAATAAAAACTCCCACAAATGCAATTCTAGAATACCTTTTTAGGACACAATATGATAAGTCTAGCTCCCCAGGCTTAAGTCAGTTGGTATAATTTATTTTAGTACTACCTGGTTGTTTTGTGCAAGGAAAGTAAGGGTCGTGCAAAGTCACTGGCAGCTAAGGGGAGATGCTGGAGAGACCTCATTGTCTAATTAATTCTTGCTGCTTCTTCTTCACTAATTATTCAAGACTTCTGTGACTTTTAAGTCATAACTTCCTAGATACCTAACCAAATCAATGCTCAAGTCTTTGACAAGACACCTCCTAGGTAAAGTAGGTTAACCTTATAAAGCGCGTGTGGGTGCTCAGTTGCTAAGCCCTATCTGAATATTTTTGTGACCCCAAGGACTGTAGCCCACTAGGCTCCTATGTCCATGGGACTATCCTGGCATACTGGAGTGGGAATCTTCCAGACGCAGGAATTGAATCCATGTTCCCCACAGCTCCTGCATTGATGGAGCAGATTATCACTGTACCACTCGGGAAGTCCACCTTCATAAAGATACCTAATTCAGGAAAAGGCGATGGCACCCCACTCCAGTACTCTTGCCTGGAAAATCCCATGGATGGAGGAGCCTGGTGGGCTGCAGTCCATGGGGTCGCTAAGAGTTAGACACAACTAAGTGACTTCACTTTCACTTTTCACTTTCATGCATTGCAGAAGGAAATGGGAACCCACTCCAGTGTTCTTGCCTGGAGAATCCCAGGGACAGGGAAGCCTGGTGGGCTGCCGTTTATGGGGTCACACAGAGTTGGACACGACTGAAGCGACTTAGCAGCAGGAGCAGCAATTCAAGAGTATAGTGGCTTAATTTTAAATTCAGAAAGAATGCTGGAGATTCTTTTAACCCTCCAAACGTAACGGTACTCTGAGATGAAATCATTCACTCTCTGTTTACATATTTCTAACGAAGACGTATTCGCTAGCTCCCAAGGGGGTACCATTCCATTTTTGGATGGTTTTGGTTGTTAAAAAGCTCTTTCTAATAATAAGTCAAAACTCTCCTCCCTGCCTCTTTCATACTCCAGTGTTCTTGCCTGGAGAATCCCAGGGACAGGGAAGCCTGGTGGGCTGCCGTTTATGGGGTCGCACAGAGTTGGACACGACTGAAGCGACTTAGCAGCAGCAGCAGCAATTCAAGAGTATAGTGGCTTAATTTTAAAAATGCTGGAGGTTCTTTTAACCCTCCAAACTTAACGGTACTCTGAGATGAAATCACCCACTCTCTGTTTACATATTTCTAACGAAGACGTATTCGCTAGCTCCCAAGGGGGTATCATTCCATTTTTGGATGGTTTTGGTTGTTAAAAAGCTCTTTCTAATAATAAGTCAAAACTCTCCTCCCTGCCTCTTTCATCTATTGGCCCTTATTGTTTCTCCAGAGATAACAGAACATATACCTCATTGCTCTGTTTAGTAATTGTCTCATGTATCTCTTTCAAAATCCTCTCTTCTCTCTCTTCCATTAATTAACTTTGGGCCCTTGGAGCATGAATAAATTATTTTAATTGTTTTGGACATTGAAGGCCTAGCACAAAGTAGATGCTCAAAAAATGTATGCTGAAAAAAGAGCAATCTCCATGTCCTTCTAAAAAATATATATATGAAGACATTCTTGTTCAACAGGATTACCCATTGGCTCCCAGTCATATGTAATATCCACTATTAAGTACAGCAAATTAATTTTTCTATATTTATATAAAATTGCATGTCATTGGAGGAAAATAGGAGTATGGATAAAACAAAAGTGAGAATATACCATATGTTTAAAATTGAACATCAGAATGCCTACAATTTTTAAAATTTACCATATTTGAAACAATACTTAAGCCAGAGAATAAAACTTCAACTACAAGACCTTGAAAAGACTCTCAGATTCCCACATGATCTTTACCATTTAGTTCCTCTTTGCTTAGGACCCAGTTTGAAGAGGATGAAACTACCCTTGAGGATAAAGCAAAAATCTAATTTGACAGTGCTGTCCTTTCTGTGCTTTGGACTTTGTTTGTTGGAGCTCCAGTCAATCCTCAAGAAACACATGTATAATTTATAATTTAGGTTTTTTTAAAAAGAACTGAATTTCCTGTTTCTTCAACTGGTATTTGTTGAAAACAGATGATGAGAATTGTAAACAGCAACTCTCTTGCAGGGGAAGATCTAATATCACAGATATTGACCATCAAATTGGTACATGGCACATTTAAGAACCTTTAAGGTAGTTGTTATTGCTTCAAACTACAGTGTATATATGTTGACACATTACACTAGGTCCAAACACAAGTAAGAAGACTCTCAACTTAAATTCTTTACCTTTACCGTAAGGTAAACTATGACTTCTACTAGAACTTCCAATGAAAATATCTGCAAAGAAAGTGAATAGTTATTCTGGTAAAGGAGCTATGTAGCAGGATGTGAGCGTTTTAAAACATTATTTGAGGTTGAAGGTAAAAGAGAATCTCATAATATGATCAGATGTTTAGGAACAAGGTATGAATGCATTTTTCTTCCTTTTCTACTCTTTTTCTTTTTCCAGTATCAAATGATTCACCATGTGGTCTACCATAAAGCTAAAGTCAGCAGTCATTTACTTCCCATAAATTTGTGAGAGTCTTAATAATCAAGAAACTACAAATATATAATTGTAAGCCATGTGAATGACTATATGTCCTTTATAGATTAAATACAACTTTACATTTTTTGGTCCATTCCACAAGACAGAAGGTCTTGATACCACAAGATCAGCACACACATCAGTACTCTCTGCTACAAAGGCCTAATTACAATACATCAACCAGATCCGAACCTTCAAGTCCACATCAATAATTCAGCATTATATGCAGTAAATTTAAGCAGACATGAAGTGATTGACATTCTAAGAAAATACCAGTGGCACATATTTGAGCAACAGGTGTTCAGGTCACTATACTTGCAGCATGTACTCTCTTAATCAAGAGGAAGCACATGAGAAAAACAAAACAAAACCTACTAATGAAAACCAACTTGTCCTGATATTGAAAGGGTATGCATGACCTCAATCACATGGCACATGCATATACTAATTGTTTATAATACTGTAAACATTTTACACTAAAATTTTTATGAGTTATAAGAGGTTGTTTTTTGCATAAAACATCAAAGTGACGCTTCTTAGAATCTCTGGATGTTAAAATCACTAAATTATTATTGTTCTTTAGAATAAGTCAGGGTTACCCCCTGGTGACACCGTGATAAAGAACCTGCCTGCCAATGTAGGAGACACAGGAGACACAGGTTCAATTCCTAAGTCGGGAAGCTCCGCTGGAGGAAGAAATGGCAACCCACCCCAGTATTCTTGCCTATAAACTTTTATGGACAGAGGGTAGGCCACAGTCCATGGGTTCACAGAGTTGGACACGACTGAGCAAATGACCATGCATTCATGTAGGCACCTAGTAGGGTCTAAGGGAATGTTCATTCAATGAAGAAATTAATGATTCTACAATGAGCACAAACTGAAATCATCACATCAAGGAACAAAAATTAACTGGGATATGTCCATACGGTGAACATGGAGTCCTGAGAGGAACCTTTAGTAAGAAACCAAGACACAGCTTTTATAAGGCCAGCTGGAAAAGAGGAAATCTGGGCAGGGAGCTGTAACTTTCAACCAGACTTGAGTGGCTCCTCAACCTCCTGCCAAAGAGGCGGCCTCCTGTGGGTGGTTCTGTGTCTGGAGCTCATGACTATAGCTGGGGCAGGCCATTTACCTTCTCTGGGCCATTCAGCTCACCACCTGGTTCTGAGGATCACAAATGAGAGCATTTGGTAAACTATAGGCAAAGTATACGTAACATCTTCATAACTGGTTATACCACTGGGGGGGGGGGTTGGGAAACAGCTGCTATATTCATTTCTAGACCTATTGTAACATGTTACTATAAACTTGGTGGGCTAAAACAATAATTTATCATGTCACAGTTCTGGAGGCAGACATCTGAAATCAAGATGCCAGCAGGCCCATGTTTCCCCATGGGCTCCAGGAAACAACCTTTCCTTGCTTTTCTAGGCTTTGGTGCCTCCAGACATTCCTTCACTTGGGGATACATGACTCCTATCTCTGTCTCCATGTTACATGGTCTTCTCTGTGTGTCCCTGTGTCTCAGATCTCCCTCAGACTTTACATCCATCCTAAAGCTGGGAGATATCATCTCTTGATCCTTAATTTTACTTGCAAAGACCTTTTCTCCAAAAAAGTTCAGCCTCACAGGTTCCAGAAAACATACTGTTTTGAGGGTGCAACATTGAACCCACTATCCTTTTCCTTCCCTTCTGCTCCTATGTTCTCTGTTCCTAAACTACAAATGGAACATGAAATGATTTCCAGAGCTTTCATTTAGTTTTGGCTAACTGGTTTGTATTTCAGGGAAAATAAAAATGGAAAATAACAAAAATGCTGTGGAGAAAATACCTTGTCAAACAAGTATACACAATGATTATTATGTTATTATCAACTACCTTTTGCTACTGGGATGCACAAGTTTGTTCCTCTAGAATGTGATATCTGTAGGAGTTAAGTGATGCATAGCCTGCTGATTTGAAGAGCAATTCTCTTACTTTTAGATTTAATAATTGCCATTCTGTTATGTATGGCATAAATGAGAAAATTAAAAACACACTTAAAAATTGAAGATAAATTGCATTTCAGAGCTCTTAATCAGCTTGGAAGTTTGGAAGGATACCAGCATTTAAACCAGTGCTGTAACATCAAAATGTACTCAGCTAACAATTAGAGCTAATATTCTTAATGTAAGGTTTCAACTCTTAAGCTGTTCTAAGTAAGCATCAAAACAAATTCTGCAGGTGAGAACATCTATTTTTGGAGCTATTAAAATCAGCAGAATATTTGAATGTAAGCAGGGTGCAGGGAAACAGCTCACTATAACACATGGATAAATCACACGGTTTTAGAAATGATTCCTTTTGAGAGATAAGTAAAAAATATGGAATGACTGCTCCTGTCTAACAAAACAATTTCCAGTAGTTTTGCATGCTTTCTGATATTTCTGCTCTTGATCCTGTCTCTATGGACATAAAGGAATGTGGCAGCGGCTGTCCGTCCTCAGCCCACATCCCTAGAGCCTCATCGCTTCCCTGGGACGCCTAATTTCCAGGATCTACCTCTCGACCTGAGAGCTTCCCCACAAGCTGCAAAAAGTCACATCACAAGGGGCCTGGGGATGTTCACACAATCTCCTGCATTTTTCAATGGATGACTGACAGAGATTGGGGTACAAATACCCCAGCTCCCTTACTCCTTATGCCATGACTCAGAGTCTAAATCATTTTCCAGACTGTCCCTATGGCTTCTGTCACCCACAGTCATAACTGTTTTGATAATATACCCCTTCAGGTTATTAGAATAATGTATCTGGTCCCATCACTTCATGGCAAATAGATGGTGAAACAATGAAAACAGTGACAGACTTTATATTCTTGGACTCTAAAATCACTGCAGATGGTGACTGCAGCCATGATATTAAAAGATGCTTGCTCTTTGCAAGAAAAGCTGTGACCAACCTAGACAGCATATTCAAAATCAGAGACATTATTTTGCTACCAAAGGTCCATCTAGTCAAAGCTATGGTTTTTCCAGTAGTCATGTAAGGATGTGAGAATTGGACTATAAAGAAATCTGAGCTCCGAAGAATTGATGCTTTTGAACTGTGTTATTGGAGAAGACTCTTGAGAGTCCCTTGAACTGCAAGGATATCAAACCAGTCAATCCTAAAGGAAATTATCCCTGAATATTTATCAGAAGGACTGATGCTGAAGCTGAAACTCCAATACTTTGGCCACCTGATGTGAAGAACTGACTCACTGGAAAAGACCCCGATTCTGGGGAAAATTGAAGGCAGGGGGAGAATGGGACAAAAAAGGATGAGATGGTTAGATGGCATCACCAACTCAATGGACATGAGTTGGAGCAAGCTCTGGGAGTTGATGATGGATGGGGAGGCCTGGCATGTTGCAGTCCATGGGGTCACAAAGAGTCAGACATGACTGAGCAACTGAACTGACTGATAGGTCCCTTTAGGCTGTCTTCCCTTTCCTGAATCTCTGGATCAGGTTCTATTATTCAATGGACATGAGATTGAGCAAACTCTGGGAGATAATGAAGGATAGGGAAGCCTGGTGTGCTGCAGTCCACACAGTCACAAACACTCATACACAACAGATCGACTGAAGAAGAAGAAGAACAACCACCTTCAAAACAAACTACTTACTCTCAAACCTGTCTGGGAGTCTGCTTCTGAGCCAATCCACCAAAAACAGGGAACAAGGAGCATTAATCTCTGGATCAGGTTCTATTATTCAATGGACATGAGATTGAGCAAACTCTGGGAGATAATGAAGGATAGGGAAGCCTGGTATGCTGCAGTCCACACAGTCACAAACACTCATACACAACAGGTCGACTGAAGAAGAAGAAGAACAACCACCTTCAAAACAAACTACTTACTCTCAAACTTGTCTGGGAGTCTGCTTCTGAGCCAATCCACCAAAAACAGGGAACAAGGAGCATTTCTACCTTTCAAAAATAAAATAAAAACCTCTTTGCTTTAAAATGACCTCAAAAGTGAATCTTTCTAAAACCACTGCCGCATGGTACATATGGACGTACCAACATTGAAAATGATAACTCATAATTGCAGAGTCCTATGGCAGACAGTGCTTATTAATGAAAAGGCATGTCCCAACCTGTTCTTCTTTCACCAGATTCCCAATTTCATTCAAGCACTGAAGGCCTATATGCCTCTAGATAATCCAACTTCTCCACAGGTCCAGGGAGCAAACCAGTTAATGTTACTGATCATGTTCCTTTCATTTCCATTCTCTCAGACTGCTTAGGTATGGACAGGAGATGTACTTCTGGCTGATAGAACCTGAACAGTAAAAGTTTAATTGGAAGCTTCCAAGAATTTTTATCTCAATATTTAAAAAGGATACAGAGAGGAGTCATTCTCTCCCTTAGCCTGTAAATATTGTGTAAGGAGTTGGTAAAGAAGTTAGAGTAGCTATATCACAAGCATGAACTGACCAGCCTGAAGACAAAAGACAACAGGCTAAGGGTGGCTGGGCAGCAAGATGAAAGCAAAGTTGGATTTTTTTATATCTTCCAACAATTGAATTGACTAATCCTGGAACAGCCATATCTCTGGACTTGGGATGTGAAATAATAAATCTCCTTTTGTTTAATCTCTTGATCTTCTGTTAATTACAGCCTAAAACTAATAAAAATGTTTTTTTTTTTTCATTATGCAAAATGCTTTCACATAGAGTATCTCACCCTTCTAGGTAAGGGCAACCTATTAGTTCCTATATAGATCTCTCTGCCACAAATGCATTTAATGCTCTTTCCTGAGAAGTCACTAAAAATGGGAACTGAATAAATATAATTGGTTACAACTATTCTACATGACACAAAAAGATAGAGGAGGGAAAATTAACAAAACCCAGGAGATAATCTGTGCTCCAGTTACTGTTATATAAGATCCATTCTCATACACCTGCCTCAGAGGTTGGTGTAGGAGTCAAATGAGATGGTACACACACAGATTTTACCAAGAGCTTGTTATATTTCTTTGTAACTGCTGATTATTCCTTGCTACTGGATCAGAGAAGAGGGCTCAATCAGCTTTAAGTAATGATCAACATCTGTTTTCTGGGCAATAGAAAAATCAACTGACTCTTGAAATAATCCACAAGCAAAGTGAAGGGGTGTTGGAATGAAAAAAAAAAAAAGGTATTTCAGGGAGAAGAAGCGGTGGAACAAAGGCAAATGGGTAAGAAAGAACAGGATGTGAGGGAGGAGCTACTAGCAAGTGAGGCTACAGAAATTACTAGCCTGACTGGTGAACAAAGAGGCTAAATATGCAGATGGGGCTGGATTATGAACTCTGTAGACCATGTCAAGAATTACGGACTTTATTCCGAGGGACAGTTGAGTTTATTAAAGGTCAGATTGTATCTTACATTAAGACTGAATAAGATTATATAAAATGTTCGTTCATATCATACTGATGGCTATTGAGGACGGAATTGAGAAAGGCAGGGCTAAAGGGAAGCTCACCACTTTTCCCCAAAATCAAATCCTTTCTGTGCAAACCAGGCTGCTTGTTTTACTCAGTCTTCCTAAAGACACTTTTTAATCAGCCCTTTTTCCTGAATCATAATGATGGCATAATTGCCCCATAAGTGGACATGGAAAATAATACTAAATTTAGGGGCACTCATTTATTTCAGAACAGAGTGTCATGAAACCTCACAAACTCAGTTGAACCACATGTGAAAACATTAGGACATTCTGGGATGTGTCTAACAGATCATTAAGAATTGCTTTTTCAAAACATGTACTATTTCTTAGCTATTTTAATGAAAATCACAGAAAATGAAACTGCTGAAACATGATTTTACAATGCACAGTGTGAGCCATTGTCCCTAGAGATTTCTTTCTATAGAAATGGCATGTTAGCATATTTTCCTATAATGTTAATGTAATCCATTGATGTATATTTTATTTGTGGTTTTCAGGTTGTTCTCTAGAAGCCTTTTTTTTTTTTTTTTTTTAATGCCTATGCAATCAGACTTGGTTTTAAGCATATTCTGGAAAACTAGCTGATGTAAGTTGTCAATGTATGGAAAAGGATGAGCTGAAAATTGTAATCTGAAAAGAAATATAAATCAGACTTGAAAGACTTCTTGTCTATTAAGAGAAAATTTCAGCCCAAAACTATCTCGATAGTTGACAGTTTAATTTAAAACATATAGGCAAGACAAGATGGCTGCCTTGATTTACTAATCCTTTTTTTTTTTTTAACTAAAAAAAAAGTCTAAGTGTGAATGAGCAGAATGTACATGAAATTCTGAAAGACAACACTGAATCTTCATAAAGTCAGTATGCTCTCAAAATAGTTATATCTTCTGCAGTGTCAGAATTTGTGTCATTTTTATCCATCCTATTTTAACTGATAAGTAAAAAGAAAGATAACGAGAAAGGGAACCAGGATTTAGTGACAGGTGAAAAAAATGCATTTTCTATGCAATTTAAGTTCTAAAAGAGTCACGATAGAGTTGAGGGAAACACAAAAAAACACTGATTTCACAGTCATTCTGGTGACTTTCATTGCACCTGTATAGTATTCTAAGCTATGCAAGATATCTGATTACAACCATCATGGCAGTAGAAATGCTACTTCTTGTTTATTTGTTTGTTTGTTTTTAGAACCAGCATCCTAACTTCAGTCTTAGTCACCACCTTGTACTTAGAAAGCAATTTTGTAGTAAATTTTTCTCCCATCCTCCTTAAGCCCCTTCAAACCTCAAAGATCATGATCACAAGAAGGGTAGATTTATTTAGCCTGGGAATCAACATTGGGGAAGGCGATGGCACCCCACTCCAGTACTCTTGCCTGGAAAATCCCATGGACGGAGGAGCCTGGTGGGCTGCAACTGATGGGGTCGCTAAGAGTCGGACACAACTGAGTGACTTCACTTTCATGCATTGGAGAAGGAAATGGCAACCCACTCCAGTGTTCTTGCCTGGAGAGTCCCAGGGAAGAAGGAGCCTGGTGGGCCACTGTCTGTGGGGTCGCACAGAGTCAGACACGACTGAAGTGACTTAGCAGCAGCAGCAGCAGTAATCAACATGGATTCAACATCTTTCTGTTGGATCCACTGAATGGAAGCCAGCAGGAACAGGAGGAGAACATTACAGGCAACTTGAAATTAATGTGACTATATGGTTTATTTGACATCTTTATTTATCACACTCTAGACATGCAAATGATCTAAAAAGTTATTTGAAGTGCTTTAAGATCCAACTGTCCTAATTAATATGCCTAAATGTCATTAAAAATGCAGAATAGTGTATGGCACCTCTTTAAAATTGTTCATAACCTAAAAAAAGGCACAGCAATAATGTAAAATATGGCCAGGTACAAGCAACCATATGGCACTGAAGAAAGTTGTCAGTTACACAGTCTGACAAGCTTGGACTTGAATCTTAACTTCATCATTTACTCATTGTGTATCTTTCAGCCCCTCACTCTTTCCTCTCTGTGACTCACCTTCCTCATTTTTAACATGGAAATAATGCTTGAATTACAGTAAAGTTATGAAGAATAATGATAATGTATTGAATAGTGCAGTACCTGCTCCATGGTGGGTGCTTAATAAACATTAATGATCATCATTATCATTGCTGTTTTCAACATCTTAGAACTGAATGTGTTCAAATGACAATCAGCAAAAAGTGTTCCAATTCAGTTCAGTTCAGTCACTCAGTTGTGTTCGACTCTTTGCGACCCCATGAATCGCAGCACGCCAGGCTTGCCTGTCCATCACCAACTCCCGGAGGTCACTCAGACTCACATCCATCGAGTAGGTGATGCCATCCAGCCATCTCATCCTTTGTCGTCCCCTTCTCCTCCTGCCCCCAATCCCTCCCAGCAACAGAGTCTTTTCCAATGAGTCAACCTTTCGCATGAGGTGGCCAAAGTACTGGAGTTTCAGCTTCAGCATCATTCCCTC